>NW_004624863.1:4407389-4423764 GCF_000247695.1 Heterocephalus glaber | reverse complement strand
GGACCTCCCTAACTTCCGAGGATGGACTTGGACATTTGGGCTCCAGTGATTCCTCTCTTTTAGCTTGTCCAGTAACTTGGACAAGTTAGCACCACTGTTCAAACTTTACTTTTGCTAGTGTTCATCAAGTATAAATTTATCAGTAATAATGTATGACACAGAGATTTCACAAATAATTATCTAATAATATAGTCAGTCTCTTCCCTCCAAATGGCACAAATATAACAGAAGATGAATAGACTGACTCATCAACAAATACATAACATAATATTACAGATAGTTTTAGGGCTATAAATAACGTAAGGCTTTTAACATCTTCATCCACTTTAAAATGTTATTATAGATGAAATGTTCAGGAAGGGTTCCAAAAAACCAAAATTTAATAGAGAGAAAGTTCCAGATTCCAATTAGTCAGTGACTGAGTTACCTTCTTGAGCCTCAGTTTTTTTGTATGCAAAGTGGAATACATCTAAGTTTACAAGATTGAGCCAAGAGTTTGAAATGCTCTTGTGGGCTCTTACACTGTTGCCATAATTATTTTTATCACTGCCAACTCACTGCTGTCTTTGATGCCATTGATTTGTTAAAGCTATTGTTTTTATTTACCTTACCATCACTATTATTTTTCCTCACCAAACACTTATTTTTGAAAAGTACTCACGGGAACATTTTGTTGCCTCATGATGTTAAGCATATGGAACTCTAGTAGTTTTCCTAAAAAAGAAAAAAAAAAAAAGAACAAAACATGCAAGATGATCAAAGATACAATTAAAGTAACAAATATATGAGGTTTTGTTTAATAGAAGTGGGTACTAACCCGGAGTCTAAAGGTGTAGAAACTCTACACAGGGAAATAATAGCAGAAATATGTCCAAATCTTGAGAAATAAATGAACATCTGGATACTGAAGACATATAGAATTTCAAACAGACATGAAGATTAAAAGCAAAAAACCCTTATTCTATTATAGTTAAAATATCAAGAGTAGAGAAAAAGTACACATAAACTATTATTTCTATATCTCTATATTTATCTATCATCTGTCTATCTCTTATCTACCACCTCTACAAGAAATAAGTGCCAAGTAGGTTAAAAAACAAACCCATTGAAATAACAATGGACTTCTCAGCAGAAATTCTAATGGTGAGAAGGGCATTAGATACTGTACCAAAGCTTGAAGGAAAGTAACGGGCAACCTAGATTGCTATGTCCAGCAAAACTATCCTACAGAATTGAAGGAGAAATAAAGATCTTTCAAGATAGGAAAAAAAAAGGAAAATTTATCTTCAGCTTCATGGTTGAGACTTAAAGGCATACTATACACAAAAGAAGAAAAGTAAACAAGCAAATGAAGATTAGAAAAGCCACAAACATTAAAAAATTACAAAATGGCCAGAATTAGTATCTACATTTTAATAATAATTTTGAAAGTAAATGGGCTAATTAAAATATGCACACTGGTGGATTGAGTTGAAAAATAAGATCTAATGATGATGGTTAGAAAAAAGACACATCACAGACAAATAAATACATAGACAGTAAAAGGACAAAAAAATATTCCATGTAAGGGGAATGTGAAAGCTAGTAGGAAAGCAGAAGTAGTTACACTTATATCCAAAAAAATATTCTGCAAGCCAAAATTAGTTAGAAGAAACAAGGAAGATACTACATATTGGCAAAGAGGGAAATCTACCAAGATATAACAAATATACACAATCACATATATACAATTGAATATTGGTGATTGGTATAACCAATTTCTTAAAACAAAAACCAATTGACATAAAGGGGCTAATATGTCCTAATACAATAAAAGTGAGTTACATCAGTGAACCATTCTCACAAATAGGATATATCATCCATACCAAAACAAAACTCAAGAAAGGAATATCAAAGTTAAACTACATTATAAATCAAATGGGCTTATCAGATATTTACAGACTATTTCATTCAAAACCCACAGTACACTTATTTTTCTCTAGCAGTTTATAGAGCTTTGAACAATATAGATCATATTTCAAGCAATAAACAAGTTAAAAAACTAAAAAATTGAAATAGTTACTTGTATATTATCAAATAATAGAGTAATACTGGAAATCAAAAGTAACAATATATTGAATAACACATTTTTGAATGATAGGGAGAAATTTTTAAATTTTCTAGAATGCATTGTTATGGCTTATATGTTCCCCCCAAATTTCATACACTTACAGGTTGGGCTTTTCAGAGGTGGCTGAATCTAGGGTGTATAAAAATAGATTAACAATATGTGAAATCTAAATTAATCCACTGATTGTTTTAGCATATTTATGGGTGTAGATAATGGGAAGACCTGCTCTGAGTGTGGGTGGCACCAACCAATAGTCTTGTAGACTGAAAGTAATAAAAGGGAATGTGCGGCTCACTGCTTGCTACCTCCTACTTACCCTGCCATGGATTGTTTCTCCTCTGCCATGCCCCTCTTCCATGCCACCCTGCCTTAGAAATAGCAAACTATGGCCTGAAACTTCTACATAGTGGGAGCTAAAATAAACCCTTCCTCCTGTAACTTGTGGGTGTCAGGTATCTTGTCCCAGCAATGAGAAAGTAACTAAGACACCAATGAAAATGGAAGCAAGATATATCAGACTCTGTGGTAGATGGTGAAAACAATTCTAAGTTGAAAGTTTAGAACAATTAATGGCTAAAATTAATAAAATTAGAGAATCAAGGTATTACAACAGACATCACTGTAATCCAGAGGATCATTAGAGACTATTTTGAATATTTTGAATATTTTTAGATATATGTGCCCTGCCAAAATTGAGCCAAAATGATAAAAAACCCTAAGCAGATGAGTAACAACAAGATTGAAAGAATAATAAAATGTTTGCCAACAAAGAAAAACCCAGAAACAGATCCACTATTAAATTTTTTATAGATCTTTAAAAAAGTGTCAGCAGTCTTCCTCAAACCATTTTATGAAATGGAAAAGAAAGCAATGCTTCCAAGTTCATCAGTATCACCCTGCTTGCAAAGCCAGATAAGAAAACAACAACAACAAAAAAGAAAATTACAGATAAATATCCTTGATGAAAATAAATTTTAAAATATCCAATAAAATACCTGCAAACAAAATTCAACAGCACATTAAAAAGATCATACACAATAATCAAGAGGGTTTCATTCCAGGATACAAAGACAGTTCAATAAGTGCACAGCTATAAATAAACCATGTTAAGAGAATGAATGATAACAATCACATGATCATCTCAAATTCAATATCCTTTCATGATAAAAGCCCCCAAAATAACTAGGTATAGAGGATCTTACCTCAACCTAATAAGGGCTACATATGACAGACCCATTGTGAACATCATATCCAATGGAGGGGAAGTGTAAGATTTCCTCTAAAATGAGAATTGAGAAAAGGATATCTACTTTTCCCTCCTACTCGAAAATGTACTTGAAATTTTAACTAGAGCAAATATGCAAGAGAAAGAATTTAAAAAGATACAAGTAGGGAAGCAAGAAGCCAAATTATCTTTATTTACTGATGTTATGATTCTATACTTAGAATAACCTAAAGAGTAAATCAGAAGAGTTTTATATCTGATTTAAAAAGTCATTAAAGTAGCAGGATAGAAATCATCTTAGGAAATCAAATATTATTGTAGCATTTTCATGCATGCATATATTATACTTATGCTATAATAAAACCCATTATTCGGCATAATTAATAGGCATTAAAAAGAGATAGTACTGTATTTCTAGGTCAAAAAATGATATATATTTGCCTAACACAGTGTTGGCATATCTCTTTTACAAAAGAAAATGTCTGTTAGCAAGCATTGAGGTTTAAAATGGCTTTATTAAGAAAATATTATAAAATTCATTATTGCAACAATGCTTTAGGATACAGGAAACAAGATTACATTTAACTAAAGTCCAGACAATGAATCTGTGAGTCTGGATGATATGAAAGAAAGAATCAAAAGCAAATCTCTCTTTCTCTCTCTCAATAATATCCAGCTCTGTGCATTTGCTGATTAAATAAACCACTCATTAACATTTCTTCAAAATATTGTGTCTGTACTGAACATATTCAGACTTTTTTGTCATTTTTTTCTAAGCAAGAGAATATAACTATTTACAAAACTTTTACTTTGCATTAGATATAAATACTGTAGAGATGAATTAAATATACACAAGGATATGTATAGGTTATATGCAAATACAACATTATTTTACATGAGAGTTGAGCATCTATGGAATATTATATACTTAAAGGGGCTAGCGGTGTTCTAGACTCACTCCCTTACAGATTCTGGAAGATAACTGTATTTTATATTTACGGTTATGTTTGTCTGGATAAAACTTGGCCAATCTAGGTATTTCCTAAACAGTATTATAATGATTATTAATTAAACTGAGACTCGACAGATGAGGATTTGGGGAAGTAAAATTTCCACTAGTTACTGTATTATTGTTTTTAGAAAACTAAATGAACTTTTAGATAGATGAATTTTGGAACACATGACTTTCAGTGTGGATAGAAATACCTTATTGGGCCATGTGTTTCTTTCAATAGAATTCCCAAGAAACAAATGTGAATGGTTTACCATTGTGTTTCAGGCCTCACTCTCCTTTGGTAATAGAATGAAGACATCTTTAAGCGAGAAATGTGAGCTGGAGTTCTGGAGATCAGAGTAGATCACTGTCTTCTAGAGATCCTCAAGATAATATTTTCATGGAGGGAATGGAGGGTGTCTGATATTAGTGCTTGAAGAAGAAAGTGTACAAAGTTAGGAATGCAGGCCTTGGAATAAGACAGCTTCTTAGAGCAGCCCCAAAGATGAGTTTCAAGCTTTTGTCTGAGCTCAGCATCCAGTTTCTCTGTCCTGGTGGATTAATTTAAGGGAACTGAAATGGACCCAACAAGTTTCATTTTACTTATTTATTTATTTCCTTAAATTCTTTCATTGGTACATTTTAGGTAAACAATACATTTACATTTATCATTGGGTGCTTGTACCTGTACGTGACGTATCTTGGTTCTTATTTTTTTCCCCGTTACGTGTCAACAAGTTTCATTTTAAAACATTTGAGGTCTCTAAAACAGAGTTTTGTGAGGAGAGAACATTCTGGAGTGCAATGCGAACCATATCACTCTCCATCTTCTAGATTTCTGCAAACTTCTTAGGTGAATGAATCCAACTTCAGCTTTCAGGGATGACTTCTTTGCTAGCTCCTGAGGCTGGTTTCTCTGGAGCTCTCTCTTTTTGTCAGTGGCAATTTCAGTGAGATAAGCAGAGGATTATAGGAAACATCTGGATTACATTAATCATACTGTGATGTTAAAGAAATAGTGCCGCATAGAAGCTCTGGAATCAGTCCTCAACTGAAATAAGTCCTATACTCTGGGGTCATTACATGAGAAAATTGGAATCATGGCACCTCTACAACAAAAGGGATTACATCAACATCTAATCATATAGCATATCATAATGCTAGGAACTTAGCCTCTAGGATTACAAGTTTACCTGGCAATGTGAAATTTAAGTATTAACTATTCCTTATAATTAAGAGATAAAGACAGAAAGTTCATCACTGGGTTCAAACTTAAGTAGCTAGGAATGATCAGAAGCTAGAGTACAACAACCCATTCTCATTTTAGTAATAACTATATCAACTTTAATGATAATATAACTATATGCATGACTTGTTTCATTTACAAAACTCACTTTGAGCTATACACTGTTATAGTTGTAAAGTTTTACAAATGAGAAACTAAAGTCCAACAGACTTAACTAACATTACTGAGCTCTCTGAGCAGTAAATAACTGAGAAATATTCAAATTTGCAGTCTGCTTCCAGAGCTCACATATTTAACTAAGAAATGATCGTCTTTACTCCAGATACATAGAAGACAAATCCTTATGTTATAGTTAAAATAAACATTATGTGAATAAATTCTATGTCTGTTCTTTTTATCAAATGATTCAGGAAAGGGTGGTAGCAAGAGATGAAGAGATTTACTCAAGTTCTAATAATAGCTGACAAACCAAACTTAGAATATAAGTATTCTGACATGTGATCTAAAATTATTTATCTGGTCCCATGTCAGTATAGAGAAGAAAAGCAGAAAATATGCAAAGCATGGCATATATTTGATTTAGTTTTTCTAAACTTAGAGAACTCTATATTCTCATTTCAATATAGCTGAAAGAGAAAAATGAATACAAAATACTTCAATGCTTTGTGAAACTCATCATGTTCTCACCCTTTATTCTGTATTTGACAAGCACATTGAGAAAACTTGCTTAGTAAGGACTGAATCTTCTGCATCTAAATAAATGAATGATATGCCCTCTCTTCTCAGCCATACCTCAACATCTTTGTCACAGGTCAGTACAAATAGCCACAATAAATAAATATTTTTTCTAGCAGTCAGCATAGTTACCCTAGGGATCCTCAAACATTTATAAATCAAATAAATCAATAAATATTTATAAATGAAAGAACAAAATAACTTACCATGTTATTAAATAAAATAACAAATATATTATTATCTTGAAATAATATAGCTTTGAAATAATTGGAAATTATATTATATTATATTATATTATATTATATTATATTATATTACATTATATTATATTCTGGTAACCTGGAAAGTCAATTAGTTTGAAAACCCTTCTCTTTAAGAGTGTGGACCATCAAGGTGTATTTTTACCAATAGTGGCTGAATTCACTAAATACAAGAAAAATCAATTAAAGACTTGTAGTGAGAGGGCTTTTCATTCAACAAATATTTACTAAGCATCTAGTGTATGTGAAGTATTGTTACTAAACACTGTGAATGCAACATAAATAAAATATACAAAAATCAATTATTTTGTGAAATGTGAATGATGAATAGACACTAAATAAGGTAAGTAAGTATTCTATGTATTATGTTAGACTAATAATATAAATTCTAAGGGCTGGGCATTTAGTTGCCTGCCTCACAAGCTCAAGGTCCCAAGTTCGATCCCTGGTACAAAAAAAATGAATTCTAATGAAAACAATACAAGAAAAATGATATAAGTTCACTGAGACACGGAAATTTCAAAAGAGTGGTGGAGACATGGCTAAGAAGAGGCATTCTAAATCAGTAACTTAAGGGAATAAGGGATTGTGCCTGAGGCTATCTGGAAGAACATTTAGGAGTGGGAGCTATAAAATGCAGAGAGGATAGGGATATTCTCAGTGTGTTGGAGAACAGCAACCAGCCTAGCAGCGAGGCTGCAGAGTGAGTTAGAGTGAAGAAGTAACAGAACAGTAAAGACTTCAGAATTTTTTCTGTAAATGGCAGGTGGTTTCAACCCAGCCAAGGAGAGGCATGATGGGATGCTAAAGGATTCAAACCTGCTGTAAGCGTCATATGAAACTATTTGTTAATTTTATAATAAGTCCCGTTATCATGCAGGCATTCCTCATCTGCACTCTTACAACTCAAATAGGAAAAAAATAAATAAAAGAAAAACTGTATTGAAGTGATGGAATATTTATTGTCTGTGTGAATTGATGTGTAGACATTGGCTATCCTC
The DNA here is from genome assembly GCF_000247695.1 of Heterocephalus glaber. The sequence goes on along the minus strand of NW_004624863.1, from coordinate 4,416,193 downwards.
AGTTATCATCTGAGAGCTCTGAATGTTTTTGTTGTTGCTGTTATTGACCAATAGTCTACTTATTTTGAAGGCTGTTATTGTTTTCATAATCACCACCACCATCATCATCATCATCCAACCTCTTTTGTTTCTCTAAAACCTTGAGATCATGTGAGAAGGGTAGAGTAAGCCAAACAATGAAACTAACTTTCTATAACTGGAACATATAACCTTAAGTAAATTCTTCTCCCCTGGTATGATAAGCTGTCTTAGAAATTAGAAAGTGACAGAGAAAATATGATGATGCATTTCTTTTAATATAGTCAGTTTAAAGCTAACCTTCTGATATATTAGAGGAGTGTGTGTGTGTGTGTGTGTGTGTGTGTATCTGCTGTTTCCTGATCTTTGTAACCATTATTTCTAAGATAATGAGCAAATTCACAACATAAACCTAAACTATAAAATGGGATACACAGGTGATGTTCCATTTTCTTAGGAGTTTTCTATTTAGCCAGTGATTAAAGGAAACACCTCAATATTAAGGCTGCTGTTTGCACATATTAAATGCTTCCCTGGGCACAAACTTTATTGATACCATAATCAAGGATTCTTGGTTCCTCCTGGGTTCAGTAAGTCCTGCCTTGTTAATATCTTCTCTTTCTACTATTCACTTAGATAATTGCACATGATCTGTGGAGATTAGACCAAGCTACCTCTATGGTTGTTTTATATGAGTTTCACATGTTTATGTTCAGAATATCTCACTTGCAGTTTTCATATAGATTTTATAACTCGATTTGTAAAAAAAAAAAGTCATCCTGAGAGATAAGATGATATTGGAGTATAGATACAAACCTGTTTGCAAAAGCAGGCTTTATCAGTTTCCCCTTTCTAATCCAGGCATCAGATAGTCACTCTCTCTGACTCACTAATGCTCTCAGTAGATGAAATATGATCGATTCTGTAAATTGGACTAGCAAATGCAGTTAGTTCTTTTTTCCTCTGGATCCATTCAGATGTTTTGGCCTCTGTGAGAAAAATGTTTCACCCTTTACCTGATTATATCTCCTCTGACTGTCAGTTCTTATTTTCATCATTATTTCATACAGGAAACTTTAGAAACCCAATCCCACCCTGACAAAACTGGGGTTACCACCAGGTCACATGAACTCCTGTAATGAGGGGAGTTCTCACTGCCAGGTGCTTTACACATTAGTCTCTTAGTAGAGATCAATGAAAGCAGGGATTAGATCTATCTTTTTGACCTGAAGTTTTACACAGAGTAATAAATCTAGTAGATTCAATTATGGGTCATTCACTGATGCATGAAACATTTCTATTGCATTTCACTCTTAATTGTCCTATGCTGCAGATCTCATCAAAGGCTAAATCCCATGAAGACAAGGGCCATACTGTAATGATTTGTTTTTATGCTTATCATATATAGAAAAATCCAAATCACCAAGTAAACACCTAATCAAAATCCCAGCTAACTGCATTGAAAACCAAGCATAATTGTGTCATTATGAAAAATGTTTTTCAAGTTGCATGCCTAACAGTGCACACTTTTCTGTGTGTATATTATTTCAATAAAAATATTTTACAGTACTAGAATAACAACATTAAATAAAACAACTATTTCATTAGAAGTAATAATTATCCTAATTGGGCTGCTTGGAAACTGATACAGAGATTAAGATACCTGAGACTAAATCAAGATGGCCCAATGGTTATCTCTGGAGAGGGAACAATCAGTTGCAGGTCTGAGGGCAGAAGTCAGCACAGGGAGTATGTGTGTGAAGTGCAGGGAGGCTACAAGTGCAAAGGCCAGAGGAGGGAATGCCTGCAGCTTCTGGCTGAGTGTCTGGGTAGATATTTCACATCAATAGGAACCTGCCTGAAGGGTTTTAAGCTGTGGATTCAGAGAAGAGAATAGATATGATATAGTGGGATTTGGATTGGCCTTTAGTTATGGAAATAAAGAAGGAATGAAAGAAAGAGTGAGGAATGGACTTTTCTGTTATGTATGAATTAAATCAGTAAATGTATACAAGGTTACTAAGAATAGTAATTTTTTTGATGAAGCAAAATTTCAAAAAAAAAGGGGAAAGAAGATCAATAAATCTCTCTACTTCTACCTGATATTTTATTTTTTATTTTTTCAAGAAATTTGGCTTCTCTGGAGACATGATTCTGCATTTTAAAGAAATATGGGATTTTGTGATAATAAAGATGACACTCAACTCTATCTTATTCAATAAATATAAAAACAAGTAAAACAGTAGTTCCGCTGCCTGCCTTACAAGTGCAAGGTCCCGAATTCCATCCCTGGTACCAAACAAAAACCAAGTAAAATAAACAAACATATACACACATAAACATACAAAACTCATCATGATCTGTATTTTTCTACCTCTCCACATTCAGCTTTTATCATTTTACTAAAACCCCTATGCTGTACTAATGGCTATGGCCAAGTCTATTTATCTTTAGTAGTTTTTAGTGTCTTAGTACATGATTTTCCTTTGCCTTGTGTTCTTTCATTATTTTTGAAAAGATGCAATACACTTTCAGTATTCAATAAATTCTAATTGCTGTCATTAAAATTGCAAGGAAGTACTATAAAAATTTCAATGAAGTAGCATCCAATTCAATATGACAGTCTAGACATTTATTTTGCTGAGTCAAGGAGGAGGATAGCCTGTGGATCACAAGAAATTTAGAATAAGAATAACTATCAAACAAAATTAGGCACTGTGAGAATGGAAATAGAAATTGAATTTTTTGGTGAATCAGAAGGTAGAAGTAATAAGAATTAGGAACATTCCGATGAGTAAGCTTCATATGGCTCTCAGATTTCTACCTGGACAACTGTATTGGTAGTGATAACTTTCATGAGGATAAATGATGAGTTGTAAAATGAAATGCTTAACCTTTTATGCAATTGATTTATTATGTTTATGTGTCAGCCAACATAATGCCTAAGATACAGCTAAACAGAAACACAAGGTACTAACCTTAGTAAAATTGGTAATAAAAACCAAATATATAAACAGGAATAGATGCCAGTTCTGCATAGAGGAGAAGCACTGATGAGTATGATGCTAATCATGAAGAAGACAGCTCAGACTGCCATTAAAAAATTCCACAGAAAATATGGTTTAAACCACAGGAATTTATCTCATAGTTCTGGAACTGTGGGAAATTTATATCAAGGTGTCAGACAATTTAGTATCATAAGGGAGTTCCCTCTCTTTCTGACTCACAGAAGTATTCTGAGGGAGAAAAAAAAAGCAAGAGAATAAAAAATTCTTAAATTTCACTTTTAAGTACACTAATATGATGATGAGGGCCCCATCTTCATGATCTTACCTAAACTTGATTCCCTCCTAAACATCTTCTGTATAAAATACTATTACAATAAGTATTAGGGCTTGAACATATAAATCTGGGACACACAATTCACTCCATATGATCAATGTTCATTTGGCTAAATAACTTTTTTTTTTGCTCAAGGCCTTTCAGGTAGTATGTGCCAAACGTTATTTGAATTTAGGTCTATCTACCTTGGCCTTTTTATTGCATATTGTTTTACATGTGGCAAAGGAGATTAATTAAGGTAGTTATGAACAAGATTTACTACTATCTCCTTTAGCATACATAAAAGCACAACTCAAAAAACACATTGAACATCTTTTATGTACCAAAGTGTACTCAATGTGCTGGTGTTATGACACCAAACAAGGCAACATGAATTTCCAAGCATACAACCAATGGGTGTGAGATCCAGAAGAGGTTGGGGACTATGTTGTAAATTGCACTTTTATATAACTCTTTTGGGAAACTTTATGTGTTTGATAATAATGATAGAAGAATAGAAACAGTGCTGATTCCCTTTTCTGCTTCATTTTATTATTCAGTGTCCTCACTTCCTCCTGCTTTCACGAATTCTTTTAAGATATGGTAGAAATTAGCAAAAGGGGAAAATAGCATGTTTCTTTATCTTATTCTGGAGAGGTTAGGAAAAATGTTATGGTAGGAAACTCTATCAGTTTAATTTCCTTAAGACCCTCCTTCCTCTCTTGTAAAAGTGGGCACACTATTTATTGTTCTGTACTCAGAATATTTTCAAAATGAAATGCTTCATTCGGTTAACATAAAATAGTGCATCCTCCTAATAGTGGTTCAAGAACCTACATTCTTCTGAGAGAAAATAGAAAAAAAAAAAAAAAAGAATGGCAGGGCAAGGATTAAGAAGAAATAGTGTGGGGCCAGGGATTTAGCTCAGTGTTTCCGTCACCTGCCTCGCAAGCGCAAGGTCCTGAGTTTGATCCCTGGTACAAAAAAAAAAAGAAGAAGAAGAAGAAATAGTGTGAAGTCATCTTATTATTGAGTTTGTACAACAGCCTGGTTCTAGATAATGAAAAGAAAGAAAAGAGACATATCTATTCAGTAACAGAGCTAAATATATTTAAACGTCTTAGGCACTCAATATTGACAGGAGTCTCATAAAGTAGGCATTGCTATTTGTATTTCACATATTAGGAAAAAAATATTTTGGGAATAAGTAAGTTACTTGACCTAGTACATAAAGCTAATGGGACATATCCAAGACTTCTCAAGCTCAGAATCTAGTTTATAGGGAGGATGCATAGAAAGGTAATGAAAAAATGAAAACTTATTTATTTCTGTGGTACTAGAGATTAAACTCAGGGCCTTTACACTGAGCTATATCTGCTCCTCACTCCCTTTTTTTGTGAGGCAAGGTCTTGTTAAGTGTCTGCAGAAGATAGAGTGGAGTGTCAACTTCATTGGCTTTGGTATCCACCTCTGGCATTGGTGGAGCACAGTTCTAGGTGTGACTGCATGGGTCACGGAGCTGCAGCCTTAGGAGTCTATGTCTGGTCCCTTTCTGCTTCTGCTCTGGAACTGTTCTCTGCCTCCTTGCCACCTGGAATTAACTATTTTTGCTCAGCTGTTCCAGACTTTTCCACAATGATGTTTCTTGCTTGGAATCAGCTGATGATGGGCTGAAACTGTTAGTTAAATTGAACCTCTTCTTTAAGTTTTGAATGTGAATTGTGTCCAGCAATGGAAAAGATGATTAATTCAGAACAATTGTATCAGGAGTGGGGCCATTACTATGATTCTACCTGACTGCATGGATTAGAAGCTTTTGGAACATGTTTGTGGAAGGAATTTGGAAAAGTTTAAGGAAGCATTCTAGAGAAGTCCTAGTTTACTAGAGAATTTGAGGGGTATTCTTGTCAAACTCTGAAGTCAAGAATGCTGATAAGAATGCAAACAATAGAAACTAAGCTCATTAAGTTTCACATAGATATAAGATCACTATGAGAAATTGCACTAGAAGCCATGCATATTTCATCTTGGCAAAATATTGTCGATATTTTCCCCATGTCCTAAGACTTTTTGTAAGGCTGAATATAAATGGGGCAGATTAATTAAGTTAATAGAGAAAAATTTCAAGCCATTTCAATGTTTAGGCTGTGGCATTTGTACTTTAGACAGATTTAAAGTGAAAATTAGGAGCATAAAACTAAACCAAAAGATGTGAAAATATTCCAGATTGGCCAGAAAGGAAACATGTGTAAACTTGGAGTCTAGGAGACCACTATTGCTGAAAGATAAAATTAAAATAAGCCAAGCACTTTGCATCTGGACAATAAGAAAGATAACTTGAGGTACCTTTAGGTGGAGATACTAGTCTCCACCTAAAGCAGGCTCAAGAGTGTAAAATGGTAAACTTCTTTGAAAGATTTTTCTTAAAAATAGAATTCTAGGGCATCTTATTCATGTATGCTAGGAAAATGTTTCCCCAATCAAGTTCAGTCAGCAAGGCATATACAGGCCACTGTACCTATGTTCCAAGGAGGCCATGCCACTGCTTAAACTGGCAGCCAAACCTGGGTATCATCTAGAAGATGCTTATTTTTCCAGAATGTAGAGTACATTAGTTATGTATCATGGAGGCTTCCACTCAAATTTCAAGGAAGTTCTGAGAAGTCAAACCATGTTTCTCTGATATAAAGCTATGTTTGGAGCTGAAGGTGCAGTGAAAACCCCAGGAAGTTGGAAATGGCAGGAATGTAGTTTGTGATGTGAGACAAACTGCAGGCAGTGAGCATAGATAGTCCAAAAGAGATACCATATGGGCTTCAACCAGCAAGGCCAGCAAGGCCATAGGGTGCATAAGCACTTTGGAACTCACATTTTACCATGGTGCACCCTGGGTGCCATTTAAGAAACTGTACAATTTAATGTCTGCCCTGATGGGTGGGTTTTGGTCTTCCTTTGGTCTAATTCTTTTCTGTCCCTTTACTTATACCTTTTGGAATGGGAATGTTTACGCTGTATCATTGAACATTGATTATGTAACTTGTTTTTAATTTGTATGGAGGTTCACAGCTAAGAGTTTCTCTTGAGTCTCAGAAATGACTTTAGCTAGAGCTGTCCGTCCTACCCCAGCAGGAGTGGAGCTGCCTGGAGCTGTCCACTCTACACCACCCCTTTGCAGGCCTCCCAGCCAGAGGCACACAGTTGAGGAGTAGAGCCACAGCACCACCCCAGCTGCCACCCCCCACCCCCCACCCTGGCTCTAGCCTCCTGGCTGTGCCTGTACCTGGATCCACACCCCAGAGGCACAGGAGGTCATAAAGGCCATTTTCCTGAGCTCAAGAAGATAGAGCAGAAGTAACAAACAGACAGAGGGCCTCTCTCAGGCTCTTGATGAAAATTGAAGCCCACTGGAAAAGTGAAGAGAATCTCTGGAATAAGGCACACCAGACCACTGTACTTGGTAAGTTGGAGGGATCATCACCTGCCATCGGAACCTGGACTATCTTGAGGGGAAGGGCAGCTGAAACTTGCAGAGTTCAACCCTGCACGAGGTCAGAGAGCTCAACTTGGGCCTTGGAACCAGAAATCAGCCTGAATCTCAGGAATGCCCTGCTGGCTTGTTGAGACTAAATGAATTAGATCTGCACACTGCTGCCAAAGTTGTCTATTATGACAGCAGAGATATAACCTAAAGAAAGCCCTTTATTTTTATTTTTTATTTTCAAAATTATTTTATTCTTATTTGTAATTTTTAATTTTCAGTTGTTATTTTTTTTCCATTCTTTTCAAAGTTTTTCTTTCTTCTTTTTCTTTTTTTTCATTTCTTTCTCTCTTTCACTCTCTTGCTCTCGCACATTTTTCTTCATCTCCCTTTTGTTCTCATTCCTGCCCTAATTTGGATTTCTTTCCTTTTTTTCTTCTCTCTTTTTCCTTCTCTTGCTTGTCATTACTTTCAAAAGAAAGTGAATACAGTTTCTAGCTTCCCTATTGCTGATAGGTTGTTCTGTTCTTGTCTTTGTTCTTTCTTTCTGTCTTTTCCTCTTGTCTTCAACAGTTCCTTAGAGTTTGCGTGATCTCTGGCCTCACTTCTAAACTTTCCCTATCCTACCCATCTATCCCTCCCTCCCCAACTTCTTCTAAGTCCACATCCCAAAGGGTAAAGTTTCTTGGAACTGGCAAAGAAACAGACCCGAGGATCATTGGAATAGACTAGAAGAGAGAGAAACAACTCCAGACATATTCAGCTACCTCATCTTTGACAAAGGAGCCAACCATCCTCACTGGAGGAAAGATAGCCTCTTTAATAAATGGTGTTGGAAAAACTGGATTTCAACTGGCCAAAGATTAAAACTAGACCCTATTTTTCATCATGCACTAAACTAAGATCGAAGTGGATTAAAGATCTAAATATTAAACAGAAACACTACTTGCTGGAAGAGAAGTTAGGTAGAACTTTCGAAGACATTGGCATAGGAAAAGACTTTATGAACAAAACCTCAGCACAGGAATTAGCAGAAAGAATCAACACCTAGGATCTCATCTTATTAAAAAGCTTCTGCACTGCAAGAGAAACCACCAACAGAGCTAAGAGACAAGCTACAATGTGGGAAAAAATTTTACCAGCTGTCCCTCAGACAAAGGTCTACTATCTCGAATATATAAAGAACTCAAAAAAATCAGAACCCCCAAATATAAAGACTCAATTAAAAGACAGGCATCTGAAATGAACAGACATTTCTCAGACAAAGAAGTAAAAGCAGCAAATAAACAAATGAAAAAATGTTCAACATCCCTGGTCACTCAAGAGATGCAGATGAAAACAACACTGAGATTTCACCTCACTCCAGAAAGAATGGCTGCTATCAAGAAATCAACCAATAACAAATGCTGGTGGGGTTGTGGGAAAAAAGGAACGCCTCTCCATTGTTGGTGGGAGTGGAGACTGGTGCAACCACTGTGGAAATCAATATGGAGACACCTCAAAGAACTAGGATTAGAAGTCCTATTTGACCCAGCTATTCCTCTACTTGGTATCTTCCCAAAAGATTTAAGAGAATCATACCACAGCAATATATGCTTACCCATATTTATTGCAGCCCAGTTTGTAATAGCTAAATGTTGGAAGCAGCCCAAATGTCATCAACTGGAGATTGGATAAAGAAAATGTGGTTTTTCTATAAAATGGAGTACTACTCAGCCATAAAGAATGAGAAACTAGAAACATTTATGGCAAAGTGGATGCACCTTGAGGCCATACTCTTAAGTGAAATAAATAGGACACACATGTAAATAGGGAATGGTTTTTCTGGTGTGAAAAACTAAAAGTGTAAACGAGGATCAAAATGTATAATTGATGTTGTGAAATAGGAAGAAAAGGCCTAAAAGAGTAGGGGAAGTGGGAGGGGTAGAGGAAAGAAGAGAAAGGAAAAGAAAAGATAGGAGAAAAGGAAAAAATGGAAACAATGTCT
>NW_004624863.1:4350757-4368981 GCF_000247695.1 Heterocephalus glaber | reverse complement strand
AAATAATGTTCTTATTTAAAAAAATAAATTTTATGTAGATTCTCTGACTATGAAGTAATGGCAGGCAAAAAGCTCATACTTGGGTGAAAATATGTTGTACAAAATACAGAAGTAGAAGAAAGCATATGGGACTAATTGAGGAACAGTTATATTAGATGTTGTGAACATCTGTCTGAAGCACAGATGTTAACAGCGATTAGGAGAAGACAACATATTAATTCATAGCAATTATTTCAAATGGTTGGAAGACTTTAGGTTGACAAGACACATTTGTTTTCCTTTAGCTACTTTTCAATGCTAGCAGGTATTCCAAAGAAATATGCAAGCAAGTCACTGTGAGAAAATGGCAGGCTCATCATTTAGAACTTTCGGGGTGACTCTGACATGGTGTGGTGTTATGATCGATGTGAGAACAGTCGATCTGTCCCTACCTGACTAGCAGCCTAAAGTGTCTTATATGAATGTGAGCAAGCACCAAGTATGAAGAAGCTGGAAAATAATAATAGAGTATCTTATTTTATAGTGCTCATTCTTGCTTTTAACACATTTCATCCTTACAACATTCTAATGAGACACATATGATTTGTATCCCTACCGAAGCTCAAGCACAGATAAGGTAAGTGGGACAGAAGGTTTCTGGTGGAAATGGGATAAAAACAGCAGTCTGATTTCAGTAGCCTATGATCTTAAACACTAAACTATAATATGTAAATGCATATATGTATATGTGTAGCACTGAAATACATTTAGATATACCTACAACTCTGTATGAATCATGTACATGGCATGTGGTTGAAAGATATGATGAAAGTTTAAATTTAAAACACACATTACATTTAAAGATACATTGCCTTTAATCTCTTTCAAAATACTACCCCTGGCTTTCAGCATACTTTTGCCATGATTCTGGCCACTTTCTGAAGTAGTTCTGAAAGTTCACCTCTGTGTCTTTCGAAGCATTGTCATGGCTGCCCTGGTGTCCTGAATTGATTCAGTATATTGACCTTTCATACCATTTTGACCCTAGGAAAGAAGCAGAAATGGCGCGGGGTCAAATTCTGTGAATAAGGTGGATGAGAACACACCCTAAACTTTTTAGGAGCCTGAGCCTCCCTTTCTGTCAGATGACACTGGGTAGCAGCATTCACTTAATTTATGATGTCATTAAGACACGAAAAATGGCTTCCAGAGCTCCTTTAGAAAGTGAAAAGAAATATGAGGATGAGTGTATTCCAAGTGAGAAGGAGTATTTTGAGAGGGATTCGTGACAACATGTCTTTTATTGTAATAAATTATTTTTAATTTAAACATTCACCATATATTTTGATCATATTTCAAAATTGTTATTCTTCTTCTCTTTCATAGTTTTTCTCACATTTCATAAAATGTACCATCAGAGTTTCATAAATATAATTAGTAATCTATTCATTTATTCAAAAATACTGCTTGAATAATGTAAGAACTGTAGCTGTGCAAATAAATGCATCAATAAATGAATGAATGAGTCAACCAATACATGCCAGAATGTGAGAATAAAGTCAAGACAAGTAATAAAAGAATGAATCAATGAACTAATTAATATACTCAATAAATGATTATAATAAATCAACTTCAGGTCAGGTACTAAGCAGAAAGAGAATGGAAAAATCCCCTGAACCCATAAACCTCACAATAGTTTTTAAAGATGAAATGCAGGAACTACTCAAGTTAAGCAGCATATTTCAGGGCAAACTGAGTTACAAAGTAGAGTCCAGTGAAGTTAAAGTTGTACCTAGCTCTACCTGTGTATCAACTGCATATCATCAATTACAAACTGTTGAAAAGCTTCCTAATATCAAGTTCCCACTCCCAGAAAAAAATAAATTCAAACCTTGAAAGCAGAATCCTAAGTATGTGAAATTGTCACACATAATTCTAATATGTAGACACATTTGAGAACCACTATTAGAGGCTAAGAAAATCTTAAAAAAGTTTTTATAGAGGAGATAATTATCCAGTTGAATCTTTCTAGGCTAGAAGGATGTTGGGGTCGTGGATGAGTATGGGAATAGAACGGGAACCTGGAGGCCAAAAAGGGTGAGAAAGGTTGAGGAAGAGAAATGCTGGGTACCAAAGAGATTTCTTGGTAGAAGTGTTTTCAAACTGCTTTCTTCCTCCGAAACCGCCTCAGCGGCTGGGTCTTTTGTCTTGTGCTATCTGCCTTTGCTTCTTTGCCAGACAGGGATTACAATACTCAGCCAAGCTCAGGATGTTCTGGACTTATTTAAGATAATGGCCTTTATTGATTGTGGTTCTCTCCCTGCAGGCCTCACAGGGCATTTCAGTTTCAACTTTGACTTTGGACTCATACTTCCCTAAATAGCTTCTAAATGGATTTTAAAATGCTCCATCTAAATTACTTAAAGGCTTACCTCAGTCATCGCATCAATTTCTAGATTATATAAGCTCTTGCCAACAATCAAGATTTTGTAGCACTTTGCAAGCCAAGTAAAAGCTGCAACCCTTGCCCAAAGAATTTACCTCTGTGAAGGTGTGACTAGGTAATTAAAAATACATAAAATGATATGATTAGGAATTGGATCTAGAAATGCTGACTGTCTCCCCGGCTACTTTACTGAGTTTCACACAATTTCAATCTGACCACATGGTTGCTATAATTGTGGTGCTTAGATAAATAGTCTCTGTGCTACTGCTTTGAAATTAAACTGAAGGTTAATAGATATATATATATATATATATTTTTTGGGGGGTTGATTTTGGTACCAGGGATTGAACTCGGGTCCATGCGCTTGCACAGCAGGCGGCGAAACCACTGAGCTAAATCCCCGGCCCAATAGATACTTTGATTATGTATTAGTTGAATAATAATAATGTTCGCTAATACTTTTAAAAGCACTGTTGACTGCTAACCACGAGATAGGCAATTTTATCAGTAGCTTTCCTATATCAATTTATTAATGCTCTCAACAGTACAATCAAAGAAGCAATTTGTAATGTTTAGCAGATGAGAAAATTCACATTACAAAGAGGTTATGTAACTTGATCAAGGGCTCTTGGCTTTTAAGGGTGAGGGCAAGGGTATTCATCCAAGCATCCTTGTGGTTCCAATGCCTGTGTGCTTAATTGAAAATGGACATGATTTGCAGCTTGATCCTTGAATCCTCAACATATTGACATTCTAAATAAATGAGAGCATTTTGCAAGGGTTTTGCCAGGATGGGTGACACAGAGTATTCAGTATATGCTCAATATTATATTAATAGTGATACTTTCTAGATATTTTAAAGAGGAAATTAATTAACATAGAAGTTATGTTTTTCAGTTTTACACAAACATCATTTTATTAATTTTCACAAAATTCTGAACTAGGCCTCTAGTAGGCTCATTTTGTAGATATTGAATTGCAACATGGAGCATTTAAAAGATTGAAGTCACACAATGAAGAAGTAATACAATGAAGTAAAATCAAGGTTAAAACTGGAAATTTTGCCTAGAACATAGCCTTCTTTCTGATTGGCTGAGTGGCAATGTCCCACATTTAGATTGGCACAATTATGAGAGGGAAATTTTACCTGAAAAGGACTTCTTACATTATTTGAATTTATCATTATGTCTAAAACATACAAGGTAAAATGCCTATAAAATATTGTATTAATACACAGTAGAAGAGTAATTGAAAATATAAAGTCAAAATTAATTAAACTTCTAAATATTCACTCACAGTTACAAATGCGTTGCCTAAATAGTCCAATTGCCCATCAACTGGTGACTGGATAAAGAAGGTGTGGTTTTTTTATAAAATGGAGTACTACTCAGCCATAAAGAATGACAAGTTAGAGACATTTATAGCTAAATGGATGCACATTTAGGCCATACTCTTAAGTGAAATAAATAGGATACACATATGTAAATACTGAATCGTTTTTCTGGTATAAGAAACTGAAAGTATAAATGAGGAATAAAATGTGCAATAAATAGTGTGAAATAAGAAGAAGAAGTACAAAGAGGAGGGGGAAGGGGAAGTGGGAAGGGTAGGGTAAAGGAAAGAAGGGAAAGAAAAAAAATATGAGAAGGAAAAAACGGAAACAAAGTCTTTGTAAATAGGGAGGGGTGGAGGGGTTGAAAGGAGGGCAGGGGAATGGGGAAAAAAACAAAACCAAGATATGTCATGTAGAGGTGGAAATTCCCAATGGTGAAAGTCATCATATTGTATGCCTAAAATGTACCAATAAACTTAATGAATAAAAAATATTATGAAAATAAGAGGATGTTGATGAATCCCAGCACGGGAAGCTTGATTATATAGACTAAAAACAACTATGTGTAAATTAAGTATATGGCTCAGTAGGAGAAGTGTAGATGTGAATGAGTGTTTTAATGCAGTGGCACCCACTGTCTGAAAAGAGGTGCTGTATGTGAGAAAGTTTCATGAGGTGAAATTGGTGAATCTGAAAATAAGTGTGTGTATTGTCCCTAAATATGCTTAATTGGCTTTACAAAAATGGTTGTAATAAGCATCAGGTATAAGCATGAACTGTGTAAATATCACCAAATAGTAGCTCCCATTTTTAATACCTATAAACACCATTCTATTTTTTATTTTACCAAACTCATTTATTCCCTACATCAATGCTATTTTCTCTATTTTACAACAAAGAAACTGAAGCTATGAGAGATTAATTAATTTACACTCACATAGGTAGTGTCCAATCTGAGATCTCATCCTCCATTCATACTTCTAGTTTTCCATCACCCACAAAGATAGGACATTTCAAAGTCTTACAATTTGGAAAAGAATGCCTTTCTTTTCTTCTCTCTCTTATATTTTTATTTTCTTCCTTTTCCTTTTTGTTCAGTCTTTCTCTTTTGTTTTCTGAATACTCTTTCATGGAGCTCAGTAGCAACTATCATCAATAACAAAGACTTATGCTTTTTGCATACTATAAAACATTCTTCTGACTTACACATGCATAATACACATGAATGTGTGATATACATAAGCCAGTTTACAATATATCTTCCTTTACCAGGCCTGTTACCATGACTTCTGTTCTTTTAGTCTGAAAAAGAGAATTTCTCCATGTACAAGTGAGTGAATTGTAGTCTGCTGCAGAATAGTACATACTATGGTTTTATGTGAGCTGGAGAACCAAACTTGGTTAGCTATTAGACTTGCAATAATTGTTCTTATGTGTGACTTGATTCGTTTTTTGCTTTCCATTCAATTTGTTATTTGTGTGGAGTGTACACTTATCTTCTCATTTTAATACACATTCCAGACTTATTCCTGGGAGATTTCAATCAATGAATCAGGGTGAATTCCAGAAATTAATATTTGTAGAAATGTTCTTTGGCCATCCTGGATGCACAGCCAGGTTTGAGTATCAACTCCAGATAGAGATTAATATTCTTTCCTAGCAAATGCCACCAATGACCTCTTTCAACCATTCCCTCTTGGGTATGTGGCAGTGTCTTCTTCCATTACACAACAAAGGATAAGAACAAGGGATTTCCAATGCCCAGAAACATCATTTCATAGTTGCTCCTATAAAAGATGAGATCACTTACACAAAAACTGCTCCATCATTTACACAGTGTCAAGACTTTACTCTCAGAATCCTTTACTGCAGAAGAACATTCATATTTCTTCTAGTTCTCCTAATAACAATACTAAAAATAAAATAAAAGACACTTTATATCTCTAGTCCATTGCCAACTTTAATTCAAACAATCAGTATTAATTCAGGCCTAAGGCCTGTAGGAAGATAACAGATGCCCAGGCTATGTTTTTCTTCTACATTTGATTTTCTCAGGTCCCATCAAAGTTTGCTAAATCCATTTGGTCCAGATTCCAGCCTCAGGGATTTCTAAATGTGTTAGTTTAATACTTTGTTATCTATTCTTTGCATTCTCCATCCAAGATAGATAGTGTTATATTAAGAAACCACAATAAAGCGTTTTATGACAAGAAAAAAATTGATTTTGGAAACTGCCATCAAATACATAAAATTGATTTTTATCTTTTTGTGTTGAAATCATAGAATTCTTGGTGAAACATATCTACAGAACTTTCCCTTTAGGGTTACTGGTGTGAAATGGATGTTTACAGAATTTTCCTTGCTATATCTTAGCATATGAGACAGAAAAATCATACAAATCAGAAAATTGCCATGAATCAGCATGAAAGACCTAAAACAGCAGCAATAACAACAAATCAAAACAGAAAAGTGATAAAGCAAGTACTGAATTACCAAGTGCAGCTGAAGAAAAGTGTGCCCATTACAGGAAAATCTTTGGGATACCAATCTGTACTTGTAGGGGTGAATTCTTCAGTGGCTTCTCACTGCAAAACCTGCCCTAGCCTGCTCTCGCCTGCTCTCTGCATCTTAGCTTCAAACTCATCCCTTTAGAAGTTGGACTAATATCTCTGGCTAGATTAAGTCATCTAGTTGTCTTCTCTTATAACATCCTGTAATATGTATCTCACAGGGCAGTTGAATTTTATTAAGTATTTGAGTAAATCTTTGCCTGATAACACATCTGATTGCCAGAGATCTAAGTGTAGACAGAAAGTCTGACTGCACTGGTCATTACCGAAGTCTTCTCTCCTTTATAGTGCATGGCACAGAATATGATATTCTGGCTGCAAAGAGGAAGTAGAAATTAACACTGAATGCCATGAGGTGAGAAAATAGCTAGGGAATATTGGAAAGAGAAAAATGTTAGCAATGGGATGATCTCTTAGTGAAAAATTAGTCCACATCTAGCTTAATTTCTGAAAATATTGAGTTGCGTATTGTAGGTGAAGCCTGGAGTATTTAATAGGGGAAAGATGATAAAAGTAAAATGTTGCATTTCTTCTATCTGAAGTTACTTATTTATTCCATTAATTAATTCATTTTCTGAATTTTTAACTATTTATCTAGTAGCCATTGATTGTGAAGGATTTGTAATTATTCTAATAAATGATAGTACAAACTCTTGTCTGTCAGAATTGATATCAGTAAAGTATATAAAATAAATAAACTTGACATGATGAAAACAGTAATCATAGTGTAAAACTTAAAGAAAGGCTTGGGATATTTTTACAGATTTCATAAAAATCTGAATAAATTGATATGGAAAGCCAGCAGTATTTTTTCTTAGCATAGATGATATTTTATTTGATTTTTTATGTCCAGTATTTAGCATAATACCTGGCAAAATGTCAGTGATTCAGAAATACTTCCATTTTCAAATTGTGTAGTAAAAAAAATAAATTCTAAAGAAAGATGGGAATTAGAGTAAAATATTTCTCCATGTAGTCATCAGCACATTTTTACATCTGCAACACCATCATCACATTCATTATACTTAGTTAGTTTCGTATGTGCAAGATACTTACAATACTTAGTGCAAGATACTGTACAATGCAAAATGGGTGAATCATCTAAGTTGCTTACATAGGTCTTCAAAGCAAGAAAATCCTCCCATTCTTCAAATGAGGAAAGTGATGTTTAGGAAGTTTGATTTAGTTTTCTAAGATTGATTACTAGCAATGTCCAGAGCCTATGGCATGTGGAAATTTTCTTGATAGTAACACCTGTCTTGGTACTGTGAAATCACACAGGAAAAAATGAATAAAATGCTATATCAAATCTACGAAACATAACTTATTGTTTTGAAAGACATTATAGATGGACAATCAGCAAGGTAGATCTGTCTTAGAAGAGGACAGCCTAGACACAGACGTCAGATGTGTGTGATTTTATGTTTCTAATATATACTGTTTCAATCCAAGTTTCAATTGTACAAATATCATGATGTTATTAAAGAGATTAATTTTAAGCACATATATACAGTTATAATGTGTGATTCTTTGGGAAAATCCTTTTGTAATCAACGTGAGATATTTTGAAGAATTTATTGTATCTGCCATATTTTAAATATGTCAACCAAAAAATCCAGTAAAGAAAAAAAGCAGTGATATTTCTTTAGTAATTACTTAAAATCAAATTTAATCTTGTATCGTGAAACCTTACACATAATTAATATTAGCATTTGGGATTGTTCTTATCAGGCATTTTAAATAAGTGAACTACTAATATAACAATTTATTATCCTTTATCCTGTAAGAAGATATAACTACACTCATTAGCCTCATATTAATGTGGTTATGAATTACATTTCACCTATTAAATTACATAAAAATAGAGTTCAAATAAATTATTTTATTCTCAGTTACCACATTCTTCCATAGGTGTCATTAAAATTAAGTATGGAAGGAAATATGCAACTATATCAGAAATTGAGGTCAATTAGGGACTCATTATGAAGGGAGAGTGAAATTGATTTGCAACGGTATCTTTTTGGGCTTCCATTTTCTAATGTTAATAATAAAATCTTAAATCTGACAAGGAGACTCATTAAAGTACTTCAAAGGGAGGGTTATTCATTACCTCAGAAGTGTATTATCTGGAACTTATTCCCTTCTGCTACTAAGATTTGTCATGTCCAAGAGATTAATGACATTGAATATAAACTAGTTGGCTGACATCAGTTACCATGATCCACATCCTCAGTAGATTTATGTGCTGTAGTGCTCTTTTATCCCTTTAAAAGTCTCTTAAATGGTAGGTATTGCAGTGAGAAGATTGGTGCTGTCTGTTGAGTAGCCTGTCTTCTACAGATGGAAATTAGTCCAATGTGACGGCGTAAGGAAAATAGCTCTCAGAAGCAAATATACTGATATGGCATTGATTCGTATGCATGAACAATGTATGCAATTCTGATGAAAAGGTCAGTAGAGGGTCAAAACGACCCTGGGGAAAATTCAAACAGTACCATTCAGGACACTTTCAAGCATCTTAACATTTTCAGCATGCCTGTAAGATTCAAAGTCTATGTTACCATCAAGAATGTAACATTTAAATATGCCTACCATCTGGCACAACATAAACGTTTTAGCTTTCTATTTCTATAATTTAAAAAGTCAGTAGCTTAAGGTGGCACCCATTATCTCAGAGTTCTGTAAGTCAGATATATAACACTATGTGGCCACATTTTCTCCTCAGGGTCTTTCAAGACTGAGGTAAAGTTGTCACCGGGGCCACAGTCCTCATTTGGGGTCTGAAGTTCTCAGGCAAGCTCACTGCAAGTTAGCTTACCTCAGTTCTGGCGTTTTACACATATCTCAGTTAGTCTCCAAATCAGCAATGTTGTGCTGAAACTTTCTTGAGCTCAGATTCTTTCTGACTTCCTTTTCTCCCTAAAGATGTTCTATTTTAAAGTCAGTTGACTAGCAATTTTGACTATATGTGCAAAGGTCTTTTTTTACCATGTGAGGAAACATAGCCCGAGAAGTACATGAGGGGATTGAAGTCACTTCTTGGGTAAGCACAGCTGGAAGAGTGCAGTAGGTGCCATTCTGTATTTCCCAGTTTGAAACTTGAGGTGAGTAAGTTTAGATGTAATTTCTGTAACTCATTAAACCATAATTTTATCCTGATTGAAAATAAAGAGTGCCAGAGGTTTTCAGACAATTATATGTGGCATATTTGTATTGGTTGTGGAGATCCCATTCAGAGGACAACTGTATTATTTGAGCTGATGTCCAGGCTCTATCAGTAGAAGAATGACTAATGAGGGGCTAGCTTGGTTATCAGTATAAGAGATGCGAGAAGGACTAGGTTCTTAAATATTTTATCTTTTGTTTCCCTTAAATATCAGACAAAAAGTTAGTTTTAATTCTTTATTTCCTACAGTTCCTATTAATACTGTTACAAATGCAATTGAAAGGTTGCACCTTGTCATTCATGAAATAACTCTACAAAAAGTACAGAATAACTTCCAAGTTGTTGGTTCACCTGCATTTTATTCAATCTGACAATAGCAAAATGAGTAAAAGAATCTTTGAATCTTTATTAAACTATAAGTGCCTTGAATTATTATTATCATCAACTGAGATTGTTGACAATGTATTTAGCACTAGAAAAGACATGGGAAGCATAATTTCTACCCAAGGCATTTTAAATAGACACTGTATTAAGTACATGCTGTGTGAAATGTAATTCTTTTTAACTTGACCAAAATTTTTCATTTGAAATTTTATTTATGGTCCTGGGTATAGACATGCTTACACTTAAATTATTTAGTCTGCTCAATTAAAAGATATTACAAATAAAATCAGTTTCCTTTTCATAGAGGGACTATTTTACATTCTGTAATTTTCATTCTAATTATTCATTTATAAAGGTCTTCAGCTGTAAGCAAAGAAAATTCAAAATGAATTTGGATGATTCCATTTAAATCATACAAACCAGAAATCCATGTAAAACTTTTCTCATCGTGAGAAAGATATATATTGGGAGAGGGAATTGAAATTATTTAGTATCCAGTGCAAACCACACACTAAACTACATAATCTTTACATTTTAATGAATTATCAAAATATCATAAAACTTTATTATCTATTCACCTATTTATAAAAGAAAAAATTGAGTTTCATGTTCAAATCAAATGTCAAGCATCAACCATAGATTACTCCTTGCCTATACACTTTTCCTGTAAGAAGAGTCATTTATGAACAATTTCATTAAAAATAATGAGATTTTTCTCATATTGCTTTAAAATCCTGAATAAGATGCTCTGTGTTCATGAAGTTATTAAAAATTCTTATTTTATTTATTGTTTCAGTAGTCACAAGACAGTTGAATACTAAGAAACCGATTAGTGTTCTGAATCATTGAAAGAATTGAGATCGATGTTTTATTAATTTTATAAACCATCTGATTGAATTGCCTGGAAAAGGTTTTTGAAGCAGGTATAAAGGGAGCATATATTACATGTGTCCTCTTCCCATTGATTAGAACTCATCATATGACCGTATGAATTTAAAAGGAGGGAGGGAAGTGTAGACTAAGTAAGGACCTTGGAAAAAGAATACACAGATTTTTTTTTTGTTTTGTTTTGTTTTTTAAGTAACTAATACATTCTGTGGGATTCTTTTAGTATCTTTTGCTCTCCTCAATTAATTCCCCCACTTCTTCAGGTAAGATGTTTAGTTTTCACTCCATAAGAACCATGCCAAGCCTGTGGAGACCCATCTCAGGTGAGTTTTCCTTCAGAAAACATTCCCTCACTTCCTGGGATTAGATGCTTCTTTTTAAAAATGTCTTGCAATTTATGCATTCTAAAATCAAAGAACTTTTCATTTAATACTTGAATCTCTCCCCCCCAAATAAGCTTCATCTTTGTTTCAAAAAATTGCCATTCAAAGTTCAAAGTGTTGATTAAATGAATGCCTCAAAGATTCCAAAAGCAACCGTTTTCTACAGATTGTTATTTAGTATCTACAGGGCACAGTTCTTTGAAATGCTAGATTTATGTTTATATTAAATATGTTCTTCTAATTAAATTTGGAGACAGCTTGAAAACCTGGCTTCAATAAGTCTGGAAATTTGTCTTTATACTTCAAAATATCTTAGCAGTACACAGTATTTATTACATAACCATTTTGCCACTGAATTGACTATTAATTCTTGCTTAATATTAGTAAAGGTTGGACATTGTCCCTGATACTATAGATGTATTCAACAATATTTTGTTGAATAAATAAATGACTGGATAAATTAAAGAGTGATTGTATTACCAGATTTCAGGCATCCCTTTAGACTAAATACCTTAGATTCCCTTTTAAGAACAAGAAAATAATACGGAAGATTTTTAAATAAGTGAATTGTAATGAGTAACAGTCCTTCTTCACTAAGGTATTAAGTAAGAAAATATAATGATTTAATAATTACTCTAATTATAAAGTATTAATGGGTATAAATAATATTTCAAAATATCTTTAATGATTATAATGTACTTTAACTTTCCTTCAATTTCTGTTAGCAACAAAGACAGATACTAGGATTACTATTGTGGTTTTCTGCTTAAATTTATGGTTAAAAATGCTTCATATCTGGAAGTTGTGACAACTGAAGTACATACACTTTTTTGTGCAAATTCACCTTCCCTGAATTCTCTGTGAATTTCAAACTCAGAAGTCCTGGGTTTAAATCTACAATCTTAAAGACTACGAAGTTTCTCTTATTATTTTTTTCCATGGCCTTTATCTTAAAAAATTCTTTAATAAAAATGGTTTATTTATTTTTTATATATGCAGAACATTTCCAAGAAGTTTTTTTGAATAACTTCATAGTCTTCACCCTATCTGTCAAATAAGGAAGCAAGTTCTGTGAAATTAAGTTAGCCTAAGACCACAAGGTCAAGAGAGTAAAAATGAGGACAGAAGCATAAATATGTCCAAGCTATGAACCATTATTTTTAGTACTGAGGCAAATGGTGACTGATGGTATATTGAAAAATACCTGGATGCAAATCTTGCCTCAGTCATATCAACGCTGCCTCAAAGCAAACAAATAATTTCTCTTCCTTCCCTTTCCTTCCCTTCCCTTCCTTCCCTTCTCCTTCCTTCCTTCCTTCCTTCCTTCCTTCCTTCCTTCTTTCCTTTTAACTATATTGCCCATCCCTGTCTTGAACTTGTGATCCTACTGCATAGCTGGGATTATAGGCATGTTCCACCACATCTGGTTTAGGTAAATCATTTTATGTCACTCAGCTTTACTTTCTAAAGAAATTAGAAGAATATAAAATTGATCACTTTTCCAAAATCACTTCCCAGTCTCTCAGCCATTGTATAAGCAGTAACAAAACTCATATTGAAAGACAGTCTTCCTCTGATTTTGAGTTCAGATTGTAATAGATGCATTTTTAAAAGACCAAACTATTTTTTAAAAAGGCCAAACTACCTTAAAGACCAATCTAGCAAGAAAATCTCATAATAGTCATTTTCTTTTTCTTTCAACTACATTAAAAATTCTTACATTTATTCATGTATTATTGTTTTGTCAGTTAAATGACATGAAGAATTAATTGTATTATATAGCCATTTTTCTAAACAAAATGCTATTTTGTTACACAAAGTAACTCATTTCACTTCAACTCTTCCACCGTGAAAATCCAAATGCAATTCCCAAATCAGTTGGGTTTTGTTAAGTAGCACAATACAACAAAATATAAACCCTTAGGCAACTACCATTCATTTTGCTCACTGTTCTGCACTTGGAGTTGCAGTGGGCTAAGATGTAAGGTCACTACCCTGGGCTAGCTGAGTCATGTGCCTGTGGACCAAGGAATGGGTGGGTTGGGGGCTGGCTGTACTGGGATGGCCTTTGCTCAAACTCTTCCCTTCTGCTCCATGTGACTTCTCATTCTCCAGCAGATACGTAGCTTGGACTGTGTGTTGGCCACTATAGTAGACAAGACGAAGCATAAGGTGGAAGAGATCTCTTAAGGCCTGGACTAGCACATGATTTCTCCTGCTTGCTTATTTTGTTCATTGTTCAAAGCAAGACCAACCCAAAATTTAAAGGTAGCAAATTTCACTTCCTTACTAGCTCTTACTAGCTTCAAAGCTACATTGCTAAGACATGTACATATAGGAAGTGGAAAAACTCAAAACATTTCTTTAGTGTACCACCATAACTATCTATAGGTGAAGATAGGATCAAAACCAATGGTACTCTACTGATATTTTAAGTAGTAGCCATATCATTTAACTCTTACCTCCCTTATAAAAATCCATTTATTTCAAAATAGAATATCACCATTATTTCCCCTTGCCCCTTCTCCTCCTCCTCTCCCTCTTCTTTCTCCTCCTCCACCTTTGCCCCCCCCCACTGTAAAAGGTTCAGTGGCTCTAATAATTTTTAACTTTTATTCTATTTGCTTCCTTAACTTAGTATTTATGTGTGGTGTGTTATAAAACAAATTGAAAATGATATTAAAACACTCTTTCAATTAACATGGAAACATATACTTTTACAATGATTTGTTTCTATAATTCTAGGTCAAGAGCCAAGCAGAAAAGATGCAGATGTGAAGCAACAAAAGTGCTCCTCTGAGCATTACAGAGGGACAGTAATGGAGAAGGGTGCAATGTTGCTAATGTTTATAGCGGGAGGAGTTCTTCCTACCAGGGCTTCTAGGGCTTCAAGGGCTTCAGTGCTTTTTGGTGATTACTTTTCTCTACAAATTAGTATGAGTTTTTCAAGGCCAACAGAAAGCCAAACACAGACATGAGAAGTTATTTCCAATCCTTGTAGTCCAGAGAAGGAAGCCAAGACTTCAGAAAGACCCCTTTATCAACAGGCATTGTACATGGAAGCCTTTTAATGGGAAATGCAGCCTTGGCTAAATCTACCATATTTTACAACCAGATAATATACACTTTTAAAATATATGGCAACTATGTTCAAATGCATATTAAAATTTTGTACATTTATTTATTCTGTGCATATCATTGAAATTGTATCACTTATTATACAGAATCTGTGTGAAGTTGTCATACCAGCATTATTTTGACTAAATATTTTGTCGCATGAGGAAATAGAGACTATGAAAAAGTAAATGCTTTTCTCACTATTTTTTGGTAGACTCATTTTATACACTTTTAAAAATGGAAATACAAGTCAGGTGTGGTGGTGTACCCTTGTAATCCCAGTACTTGGGAGGCTGAGGCAGGAGGATTGCTGTGAGTTTGGGGAAAATGTAGGCCAAGTCCAAGGCCAGCCTGGACTTCATAGCAAGACCCGGTCTCAAAAATCCCAACAACAGGGCTGGGGATTTAGCTCAGTTATTCCAGTGCCTGTCTCACAAACGCAAGGTCCCAAGTTTGATCCCCAGTACCACCCCTCCCCCCCCAAAAAACCCAACAACATAAAAATACAAATACAGTGGACCTTCTGTATCTGTGGCTCCACATCGATAGCATCAATTATTTTCAGATCAAAAATATTTAGAAAAATCGCACTTGTTCTGAAAATATACAAATATTTATTTGTCATCATTTCCAAACAGTATAGTACAAAAATATTTAAATAATGCCTTTGTATTAGGTATTATAAGTAACTTAGAGTTTATTAAAAATATACAGGAGCCTACACATAGGTTATATACTAATATTATGTTATTATTTATCATCCTTGTGCATTTACAGACTTTGCCATCCATAGTGGATTCTAGAATCCATCTCCATAGATATCAAAGGATGACTGTATTCTTACATTTAGGAAATAACAATTTCTAAGCATCTCATTGGAATTTAGTGTGAACATATAGTGTTAAATAAATACATTCTCTCTTACAAGCTGAAAGAATGTGGGATTAGTTACAACAGAATGAGAAAAAAGATGTATGGGGGAGTGTGGTAATTGAGTGAATGTGTGTATTACCAACCTTTTGAAGGATGTGAGAAAACCATGGATTTTGGCAATAGACATATTGGAGTCTATCCCAGAGACAAAAAGCAACTTGCATTGCAGAGGCGACTAACTTGTCCTCTCTTATTTTCAAATTTCCTAGACTTACTGCCTTTCTGGCTTTTATATCTACCAACTGTGTTGTAGTGATTTCTTTCAGAGAATGTGATGGGATTTTCAGTGGTATTTCAATCCTATCACATGAGTATTTTGCTGTCAGTTTTCTTTTATCTTCTCTCCATAGCTTTATTTCTGTTAGTTTTGATTTTGTTTTTACTTTGACTTTCATTTCTAGGACATTCTTGAATATTTTAATTATAACTTTGTCAATTTTTTGTTACTTACATTTTTCCAATTATATGCACACCAAACTACCATGGAATAAACTTTTTTTCTCATTAAATGGACAAGAATGGCATTATTGGTATACATACATGGAATGTAGGATCATTAATCAATTTGTGTTTTAGAAAACCACTACCCTGGTAATAATTAAGGACAATATTCATTTTATGAGGTGTGGACAGGACTGTTGTTATAGGGTTGGTAAATTTTTAATAAAGAGAATGTAAATTTATTTTTATAACAAAATACATCTTTCTCATGACTTTGAGCAAGATTTAATTCCATAATTGGTGAGACAGCATATCTGGAAGCACCATATTTTCTCTGTGTCAACTCAAAATAAGGCATTGACATTAATTTAAAGAATATGTTTTAGTTATCTGGAGGAAATACTTGGAATTAGCCAAACTGAGTAGAAGATATTCAGTGACATAGGTTCAAGTATCAGATGTCCATGTCTGAAGGAATCTGGAAAAAAAGAAAACAAAATAAAAATTTACTGACTGTCATGCTATTGACAGAAGGAACTTCTCCTTTGAAGAGGTGATATCTGAACTAATACTCGAAGAATAAGAACATAAAAACATTCTCAGTAAAATAAATCATGAATGATTAAGGGAAAGAAACAGCACTCTGAGAAGCAGCTAAAAAGCAGTGTGGATGATGGCTATGAATGATGGAAAAGAGGATACGTGATGTGTTTCGAGCTGTAAGGAGTTTATGCTTGGTCTTTTACTTCTTCTTCAGAAGTCTGGATTTTAAAGTATGAGCAGAATAAAGTGATATGGTAACAAGGCCCGTTTTAGCCTGGATCAGCTGATGAGGTGTTCTTTCAGCTTAATTTCTACCCTCTCTGTGTTTGGCCAATGAATGGATAAAATGAGCATGTACTTAGTAGCCACCACCGACTCTGGCTCTAAGTTAATGAAGTTAAAGCAAAATTTCCCAACCTTGAACATGCATTAGAATATTTTAGTGAGCTTTCCAAACTCCACATGTCCAGGTCTTACTGAAAACACATTAAATAATAATCCTTGGAATTGGGGCATAGGCATCTGAATTTTAAAATTTCCCCCTTTCTGAATCTAGCCAAGGTTGTGAATCCCTGAGTTAAAGGATGATGATTTATGTAAGGGTATCAAGGGCATACAGTTAGGTAATGTATGTAATATTTCCAAGCATTATGTCTACTGTCACTAGCATTACAATCTAGGGAATTCTACACCTCTTAAAGAATGTTCTATGTTTTATGATAGACCACATCCATCTAAGTAAGACACAATACAAAGTATGACTTGATAGATCCATTATACATCAAGCTTCCAATGCTCATTCTCTTAAAAATTGCCCATATTTCTACTCTAAGGAAAAAAAAAAGAAAATAGAAGTTCCTTTTCAAATAACATTAAAGAAATTGCTATCGATTTTATATTGGATTTTTAAGAATAATGTTTATAGATGTAAATACATTGTTGAAACTTCTAAATGGGATTGATTTGGGATCACAACCATGAAACAATTATCAAGAGAGTTAAGGCAAAATCCCTAAGAATTAGATGTAACTTGGGTAATTTCATTTTAATTCACATTCCAACAACTTGTTCTCTATCAAGAATTATGTAATGTGATTAAATGGCACTTTAATTATAGTTCAGAAACTTAAAGTCTTTTTATAATCATTTATCAGATAACTAACCTATCTTAATATTCCACTTGATGGCAAATTTGATGATAAGAATGAAATA
The DNA here is from genome assembly GCF_000247695.1 of Heterocephalus glaber. The sequence continues at coordinate 4,351,586 of NW_004624863.1, read as the reverse complement.
CAGAGAGAACCATATCCATGTAAAAATGAAAATAGAATCTTCAAATGTCTTTCAGTTTATTCTCTCATAAAGTTAGAGGAAAATACTTTAAAAGAGGGCACTATTGTTATTATTTAGATCTAAAATTCCCTTGAAAATTCTCACCTTAGAAGGTAGGAACTGGTAGTAAGGGATTGGTCAATGGCGGTGTGACTCGGCAGGGTGTACCTCCTTTGGCTCCTCACTTCTCTCTCTGCTTCCTGAGTGTTGGGCTGAGTAGCTGTCCTCTGCCATTTCTTCTTTGAAGCAGACTACTGTGAAATGAAACTATGAGCCAAAATTAGTGTGCGCTCCTTTAAGTTGTGGTTATTAGGTATTTTGTCTTAGCAATGAGATAGTGACTAAGACAAATATGTATATATGTACATGTGTGTATATTTCTATCTCTATCATTTATATCTCTATATATCATATATAAATTTGAATGAAGAGAAAGAGAATTTTCATGTTTAAAATTGATTCATAGGGATATAGGGAGATCTTTCTATAGAATGCAGATAAAATCAGTTAAAACCAAGTTACAGAATGAATCAGAAACAAGAAATTCCCCTGTTGTTCTAAATTCAACTATTGTTCTAAAACATTAGAAGCATTTAAAAGATATGTTATCCAAATTCTTCTCTCCTTTCACAGGATAAGAAAAAGAATGTTTGAGCTTGACTTTGTTTGGGGACAGAGCAGCAGTGATGGGAGCTACTGAAAGTAGGAGTAAAGCTATAGCGATGAGCCTTATATGAAACTGACATACAGTTAAGGACAGCAGTCTTTCAATCACAACTAGGGTTTAGGA
>NW_004624863.1:4322722-4350372 GCF_000247695.1 Heterocephalus glaber | reverse complement strand
GCCAAAAAAAAAAAAAAAAAAAGAAAGAAAGAAAGGATGTTTGTTTCAAAAACATTCTGAAGAAGTAAAATTAAGAGAAATCCTTGACATTATCTTGTTAAGGAGCTTACTTTTCATCCTAAGGACAGTGAGACATGGTGAATAATTTTAAAAGACTTGAGATAATCAGATTTTTATTTCAAGAAAATTATCCTACTAGTGGTGTGCAGAAAAAATTAGTGTCCAATGTGAGACATGTTCTGAGGAGACTTGGAGAGCAATCATATTGGTCACTTTTCATCTGAAAGGTGAAAGATGAGCAGACATAATGGATAGTTTGGAGGTAGAATTGATGACTAAATCAGTATAAAGGCATATAAACAGGTCTGGAATGACTCCAAGTTTCTCAATAGAGCAACTAGAGCATATTACTTATCAGATTTAGAATGCTAAGACTAATGATAATGACTATGATAATGCTAAGACTAGTGATAATACACTGAGTTTATACAGAATTCTTTTTTTTTTGCTTAAATTCTTTTATTGGTACATTTTAGGTGTACAATATGTTTACACTTATCATTGGGTGCTTGTACCTGTACATGATGGATCTTGGTTTTTATTTTTTCCCCATTCTCTGTCCTCCCTTCACCCCCTCCACCCCTTCCTATTTACAAAGACTTTGTTTCCATTTTTATCTTTTCTCATAATTTTTCCTTTCCCTTCTTTTATTTCTCCTTCCTCTCCCACTTCCCTTACCCCTTTGGACCTTTTCTTCCTATTTCAAATTATCAGTTATTTGTTTTAATCATTTTAATCCTTATTTACAGTTTTAGTTTCTCACACCAGAGAAACTATACGGTCTTTACATGTGTGCCCTGTTTATTTCACTTAAGAGTATGGCCTCAATATGCATCCATTTAGCTATAAATGACTCTAGTTTCTCATTCTTTATGGCTGATTAGTACTCCATTTTATATATAAAAAAATCTTTATCCAGTTTCCAGTTGATAGGCACTTGGGATGTTTCCAAGACTTAGCTATTACAAACTGTGCCACTATAAACTTGGGAGCACATATATTGCTGTGGTATAGTATACAGAATTCTTAATAAGTTAGGCCACAGTTGAATAAGTTGAATGCTTTATTTTGCAACCTTGATTTTATCATTTAAATCTTCACTAGGTTTCCCACTGAAGAAAAAACCTGAAAATTGGCTCGGTATTTCACTCCATTCTATAAGAACATGCCATAAGCCATAAACATGTACTGGCCATAGCATGGTATATATATATATATATACACATATATATATATATATATTATATATATCTTGTAAAAGTATTTTAATACTAAACTGATTGAGACATCATAAGATTAATACAAGTTACCTTTGGCCTTCACAATTATAAGAGGTGTTCAAAGTGGCCATCAGTTTCCAAACATTTATTAGCATGGTGACCTGCTGAAGTGTGTATACAAGTTTTGGTTCTCTCTCTCTCTCTCTCTCTCTCTGTTTCTCTGTCTCTATCTATCTATCTATCTATCTATCTATCTATCTATGGGCTTTATGGCACTCCCAAATATAAGACATCATTATTTGTACACAGTACAGAATAATCTATCTTATTTGAATTGGATAACATGAGTAGAAAGGCCAAAGACTGAGTTTCACACTGAATAGTAGAAAACATAAAATGTTCACTAGGTTTCCCACTCAAGAACAGAAAACTGAGAATTGGCTCAGGATTTGACTCCATCTATAAGAACATGCCATAAACATGTAGTAGCCATAGTATGGTAGATCTGTCGGTGTGGTGATATTAGAAATGCTCATGTAATCCATGATAAGTTTGAATTTTAAGCATCAAACTAAATTTCAGATACCAATGGTAACTGGGACAGAGCATGCTTAGGAATAACTTACACACTGAAATTTTGATCATCTTTTGTTTCTGCAGGAGACTAAATCCAGGATGGACAGGGAAAACAAAGCCACATACATCATTTTGTTGTCCAAGGAAAGGGAGAAAAATCAGGGCAGAAAATATTCTGAAAACTTTGTAATTATCATCCATGTGCCAAAAGAAGCTCATGGATTTAGTTTTGATGCTGGATGTTTGTTAGGGAAATTATAATGTCAGATTCAAATATAAAAAAGAGTTATATGCATCTCAGCAAATTTACTACTGAAAAGGGGGTTTTAAAATGCTAGATTTCTGTCAGAGACATTTTGGAGGTTGATTAGATAAGCTCTGAGAGAAAAATTTTATTATTCAATGAAAATAGCACTTTGTTTACAGAGAAAGCCATTTGGTGTCTTGGGATGGCAAATGTGAACAAGAACTCAAGAATAAAAGACACTAGTACTGGTGAGGTATCCATTTTCCAAAAACAATTTAATCTATGTTGAACATTTTCAAAGCACTTATACACTAACTCAACACATGATTAATGTTTTCACTCTGTGGAGGCAGCTAAAGCCAATCTGATAAGAAAAATCTGGCCTAAAGCAGCTCAGAATTCCCATTAGGAACAATTACATCACAATTTGAGAACAAGCAAGGAAAAGGAACTGAGTACTGTGACACCCAAAGGGATCTGCCTAACTCTCTGAAGGGATCCCAAACGACTTCACTTAGATGTTAGAGCAGAGTCCTAAACAAGGAGTTGTAGACCACCAGGTGAAAATGGAAAGAAGGGGCATCCTGGTCCATGTGAAGGCAGATGGCAGAAGAGAAGAATAGGGTTAGAAAAGAATGAAGAGTTTGGTGTTTAGGCAGACCGAGCTTGAGGAGATATATTAAAAGGCTTTTATACCTTGTTAAGAAGTTTCAAATTTATGCTACAGAAATGAGATACAGAGATACAATTAAAGATAATTATTAGGGTTGACAATGAAATGACTGGTGTTATTTGGTTAGATGCTGAGGTATTGACGAGATTTTATCAGAGAATAAAGAATATAGTATTTGAGATGGGTTAGGAACTGTCAGTAACGTCCAACTGAGAGAGGGTAAGGATGAAAATCTATGAGCAGTAGCAGAGTGTGAAAAATTCAGTCTAGAGATATCTATTTAGCCATAATCTCTCACAATTCTTAATAATGGATTCAGGAGCCATGACAGGAAGGCCAGAGTTCTAGCCACAAACGTACCCTGTATTTCATTGAGGAAGGCAGACTTTTGGGGACTGCTGTTTTTATATAGTACATACTTGTTTGTTGTCCTTCCTACTTTTATTGTCATTGGTCATTGATTTTGTTTCTGATAGTTTTAAATAAGTTCTACATATTAACAAATGAGTGGAATCATTTTATGAAATAGTTGAATAATTCAGAGCAACGCAGAAGAGGCTTACTGAACTAGAGCAGCAGGAGCTTATAAATGAAAATTCATGGTAGACAAGCTGAGTTCCTTCCTTTGATAAATTCTCAAAATTAATGGATAGAAGGGAAAATGTGATATATTTAGGCCTTAGCAAAACATCTGAAACTGTGTCTGATGATATTTTACTTGCAAATTTGTTTTAAATGAGTTTAGATGACAAGAAAATCAGTCAGATTAGAACTGAGAAAAGACTTATAAACAAAAAATAATAAATGCTAGGTCTAGTTTTATTTAACGTTTTTATTAAAGATCTGGATTGGGGAGTAAATGGCATATTAATAGATATGCTAAATGAGACTAAATTCACAGGATTACAAAATGTGCATACTGCAACTGTGAGAAGGCAAAAGTTGACCCAAATATAACAAGGATTTAGATATGAGAAAAACATGTATCAGACAAAATTTTCTTTCAATAATAAATCACAAAAATATTTAAACTAGGGGAAATGGCCAGGACAAAGGAACAAAGATTAGAAGAGATGTGATCTAGTCATGACTCAGACAATACCTCACGAATGACCTTGAACAAGTAGCTCAACTCTTCTCTACCACTTGTTGTCCCATATTTAATGTTCAGAGATTATAGAAATAAACTTTATAATTTTTCACATTCCTAAACTTGTTTCTCCAGTTCCCTTCATCCTTTATTGTTTCATGGAAGTCAGTTTCTCTTGCAATACTGAGATTTGCTTTATAAAATCTTCTTCTAGGCTAGAAAGTGACTTGCACTCCTATTACCCGCTGATTTGCCCATGACAAACACCATTAGGTGGAATCTGAATTAAATACTGGGCACTATTCTAAGGGCCAAAGTGGATGTCACATTTTTTCATCTTATCTGGAGACATAATTTAAAGGTTTTTGTAATATTATCTTCTTTACAATTCAGGAAGCTGTTAATCATGTAATGATAATTATGATACATTGCTTTAAAAGGAAATTTGTTTGTTTTGTTCATTTGTCAAAGGATGTTTATATATATTGACTCATTGGTGACTACCAGTCTTGGGAAAAAGGCAAAATAGTTAGGTACTTGTTGTAGTTAGCAGGTTTGGGCAAGGCAATACATTAAACACAGAACACATACCTTATAAGGTTATTGTATGATAATTACCCAAAGATTTTAATGCAAAGGAGTGCAAGAGATTAACCACACACTAGAAGCCCAAAGGATTCAACTGAGGGCCTAGATCCCAGCAGTTTCCCACACAAGTCTAAGGCCTAGAGTCCAAGGCAATGTCCTCTTCGATTCCAGCCAGTGGTCTAGAGCCCACAGCAATGTCTCATGCTTGTCTGTATTGAGGATCTGCACCTGGAAGACCCAAAGGCCAGTGGTGGAAGCCAGAAAATCTATGCTGGTGAGATGAAGAGTTTGTGCCACCAAACTGGGGGATCCACATTGGAGCCAGGAAGTGTTGCTCACAGTGAAGATCAGAGCTTCCCTGATGAAAACAGCAGTCGTTCCCAGCGACAGTGAGGCCCCTTGCTCCTCCTCTGATGAGAACATCCTAGTTTGCATCAGGAAAACCATCTGCAGCAAACTTCTCCTAACAAATAAACAGGCCAAGATAGTCCTCTCCAGTTCTTTTTATGGCTATTGGTAACAATCTTCAGGTGGATCCTCCATGCCCAGACCATGCTCATTCAGTTCACCTAGGCATTACAAGTTGACCATTAGTCAATCTCCTACAGTACTGTAATACTATTCTCCTTTAGTATCGAGGAAAATGTCAATAAGATAGTTAATTTGGCCAGAGTTATAAAGGTAGTTAGTATCAAAGTCTTGACTAAATCTTGTTGTGGGGATATTTATATTCAATTCTACCACCTTACTTATTTATTTAGAATACTTATGTGGTTTTATAAAGTCAGGTTCTGCACCCTTTGTTAGCATGAATAAGTACAAAATATAATTAATTTAAACACAGAAAAAATAAATAGTTTCAAAGTCAGTTTCATGAAACATGTTAGGGATGTGAGTATAAGGAGGATTTATTACTTTTAATATTATATGAATATTAATGAGAAATTAAAGAGTAAATTAAATATACAGAGGTTCTTCATGAAATGCAGAAAATACTAGGATATTCTATTTAAAAAGACTCCTGACTACATTTTAGCGTGACTTTCATACTCCACTAATTGATGGCTCCATTTTTATGCTTTGCTACCCTTTCCTCAAATCTATACTCCATTTGAGTGAAGTGACATTTTAAAAATTTTATCAGTGTGGAAGCTTCTTTATAAGACAGGGCACCGGTGATACTGTCAAGCTCCTTGCTGTATCTCTAGAAGTAAAGACAGTGTCAGATACACAGAAGTCACCTGAGTATTTGTGGCATAAATCAATTTCTTTATTCTCCCCCTCCTATGAAGGTTATTTTGGTGTTCTCATAGAGATTTTTGAGCACCCCAATATAATTCACATGAACTATTTCCTTATGTTTTATAAATGTTTCCTTGTTTTCATTTAAATTTCAAGGTTTTCAATGTCACTGATTAATTTTAGTTAATAATAATACTTATAGGCATGATGTGTATTAAATAAAATTAAAATATTGACTCACATATAGTATGCCAAGAATATAGTAATTCTTTTCAATTAGTTTATATCCTACCATATATTTTAAGCAATACATAACAATGCCAAAACAGGACTCTAAGACCAAAGAAAACATGCTTAACACTTAAGATTCTACTTCATATGATAAAAATCAGCATAAACAATTCTGAACTGCAAATGATTTTGAAGTTCACTGAAAACTACACATTTTCTTTTAAGACAGGGCATTATCATATGCACTAGTTTCAGAAAGGAGAGTGTTTTTCTGTTTTCTTTTCTTTTGGTTTTCTGAGGCAAGGTCTCCCTTTATAGTTCAGGCTGGCCCTGAACTCACTGTGTAGCTCAAACTGGCCTCAAACTCCCAGTGATCCTCCTGCCTCAGTCTCCCGAGTGCTGGGATTACAGGAGTGCACCACTGTGCTAGGCTTGAGAAGCAGAGTGTTTTTGAGGCATTACATAATTTGGTTTTGAACATATCCCTTTCACAGTTGCTGTTTTGTCTCTGTGGTTCAACCACAAAACCATAGAATTGGAAATGCCAGTTTCACTTTTTGTTGGACAAGTATTGGGAGAGGGTATAAGGATGAACCAGAAAAGAATATCTATCTGGCCAAATTTTCTGCTCTAATTCTTCTTGGCTCATGAGAATTGCTTATTAACAGTTTTATTTTGACCAGAGTGTTCAATTAACATTTGACATTAACATTTATAAAGGCATGTCTTTGAAGTCTACTACTTTAAGATTTTTCCCTTTGTTTTGGAAACCTGTGAACACTGAGTTGATTTTGCATCTTGGACACACTACTCTCTTTTCCAAGCCTGGAACCTGACACCTTGAAATCAACAGAGAAAATGTCAAAATGCCACAAGGTTGAACTGCAATAGAATTGAGTCCCTAGGGTTCTAAGACATTAAGGAAAGCATTGGATAATCTGATAATGAGTAGAAACCAGCTAACCAGAGCAAAGACCAGACAGCAAGTTCACAACAGAGAGGCAAGAAGATGCTGCAGTGGTGTAGACCTGGATTTCTGCAGCACCAGGTAGAAAGGCAAGGGTGTATCTCATTCATGCAAGTCATCATTACTCTGGTTTGGTCAGTCTTGTCTATTTCAGTAACACCTGCCTTTCTTGCCCACCATATACCTACCACCTCTTTCCTCCCAGAGTTGCCTAATCATAATTGGCTAATTTTCTTAAATCGTCTGCCTGATGTCTATTCAGTTTCTGCCCTAATCTCAACAAACGAAAGTATGTGGGGTAGTAACAAAACAGTGAGTACTGTTTGGAATTAATAATATCCACCTGCACCTACTGGATTTCATATGGATAACTGAGCTTTTCTTGTTTTAAAATAAAGTCCTATGTAAATTATTCTAGCCCACTCTTGCCATGATCCCTTTCTGACCTTTTGCTACTCCTAAACCTTCAAATTGCCTGTATTAGTCTGTGGGTTACATCATTTCTCTCTCCTCAATAATAATGCAAATTATTTGTTTTTTTGATACCTGTACTATTTTTAGATTAATATCTTACTTCCTATAATCCATTTAGATTCTTGGATTATAAAAGTTCCAGGGCTTTCTCTATATCTGAATTTTTTATTTTCATGAAAAGATTTCTAAAGTTTGTCCCTGGCCATATGTTCTGCTACTATGGAAAAGAGGCTTCTTGAACTATAATTCCATCTTAATGTAATAAACTAAGTCTCCAGATATATCTATAGATGGACTCACATAATTTTCCATTCCAATATGAAATATTCTCTTATTGCATTGTCTTTCTTATGGTACCCATTTGTTTTTATTTTAATTTTATGTAACATGAAAATAAATTAAGAGCAAATTTTAATAAATGGGTATAGCATATTTTGCTTTCTAGTCATTTGCATATGAAACTATCCTGGTTATTCCTGTAAGCAATATTTTAGTCCACTTATTATTTTCATCCAAGCCTACTATTTACTCTGTTGCATAATATTACAATCAATTGTGAAACATCTAGAATGTAGACAGAAAGTATAAGAGAAGTACCGGTTAATTGACTAGTTAGCTTCAGTACCTATAAGAAGTATCATATGGGTAAAGTGCCCTTCTGTTGCACATCACCTTCAGAAAAGGATATATATATATATATATATATATATTCTGATTCTAATCAGCAGATTTCATTACAGGCCTTTAAGTTAAAAAAAAAGTAAGAGAGAAAAGAAAAAAATGCTGATGAAGGTCATAAAATAAATGAGGCTTCTTGCTTCTTGACATCTTTAGCACTTTCTGTGGCTTCCTGAGTGAGCAGCAGTGGCAGACAATAGCTAAGAGATTGTGTGTAAGATAATGAGAAAAATAAATGCACCCTCAGATGCAGCCAACAGGAACTGCTGTTAACATTCATTATCCGGGGGCTTGCATTCTCCCAAGTTGATGTTATTAATCTGCACAATGAGCTAAGAGGTGTAAAAGAAAGCTGATGTTTGCTTATCACCTTCTTGACCATCACTTTGAATATTAACTAAGGGGGTTAAATGTATGATTACTTTGATTCTGTGTTACTTTTGTGGTATTTACGCCAGCAGGCAGAATTGTGTCAGCATATAGCCTTGTATCTTTAGCCAGCAATTCTTCCCAGTATCCAGCATGCGATTTAAAGACTCTAGCTTCCTTTTCATTTAACCAAATTCTTGCGTTAACTGCATAAATTTTCAGTATATTCTTGTTTCAAGAACCTTAGGAAATTGTTTTGCTTATGCTGATTAAAACACAGCATAGACTGTTCCATTCAAAGATGAAGACCAAAACAAAATCTAAAATGACAAAAAAACCCCACTTCTCTCAAAAATCTATCTAGGTTTTGACATACTTTAAGTCTCCACAATCTACCCTTCCTAATCCTCATGACACATCCCACAACCATTTCAAACAGGGATAATTGTCACCTTATTAAAATTTCCAACACAACACAAAGTATTTCAAATTTTAGAGCACAGTAGTTATTCTCTTTCACATTTCTTGAATAACTTACACTACATTTTAGATGCAGATATACAATGATGAAATCCTATTAAAGATCAATTAAATTCACTTATCTGAATAAAATATAATAATAAAGAAAGGCTCAATTTAGAAAAACATTTTGGAAAGAGTGGTCTGAGGATTTCTGAGATTTCCTAAGATGTTTTCAGAGGATCCATGACTTTTAAAACTATTTTCGTAATAAGGAGATAGTATAGTAATTGTCCTTTTCACTTCTACTCTCTCAAAAATAGTAGAAGTTTCTCAGGGCTCCATGATATATGAAACTGCATCAAATTACATACAGTAGCAAACATGAGAATTTAGCTGTCTTTCTTTGAATGTACCTATTAAAGAAATTTCCAAAAATGTGAATCAGTGATACTCATCCTACTAAATTTATACTGGTGAAATATGAACTTATTTTTAATAAATATGTTATTATATAAGCAAATATTAAGTTCATTAATGTTATTTTAAGGGTTTTCACCACTTACTATTTTATAAATCTTTAAGTCTTAAATTTCAGTATGGCAAATATCAATAAACACAGCTTATGTAAACAAAAACTCTTTGAGATATTTGATAATTTTAAATTTTTGAAAATGCACTTTTATCAACATGTTTGAGAATCACTGATTTTGATGCACATAACAACACAGCTACAGTACAACTGTTGCTAATCAGCACTGGAAAAATGTACCCCTCAAAAGACTCTGGAATGAACATAAAAAAAATGAAAAATGGATATAAGAGTAGGAAAGAACTTTCTAAACAGAACCTCAATCACATAGGAAATATCAGCATGAATCAACAAATAAGATTATATCAGAATAAAGAGCAAAAGATTCAATCAATAGAGTGAAGAGATGACATACAAAATAGGAAAAAAAAATTTCCAGCTACTCCTCAGACATAGAACTAATATCTAGAATATACAAAGAACTCAAAAAAAAATTAAACCACCTAAAATTAAAGACCCAGTCAAGAAATGGGCTAGAGAAATGAACAGACACTTCACAGAGGAAGAAATACAAATAGCAAACAAATATGTGAAAGAATGTTCAACATTTCTGGCCATTAGAGAAATGCAAATTAAATCAATAAGGAGATTCTATCTTGCTCCAGAAAGAATGGAAATCATTAGGAAATCAAAGAATAACATGCTAGCATGGCTGTGGCAAAAAAAGGAACTCTCCAACATTGTTGGTGGGAATGTAAACTGTAACTAGTATAACCGTTATGAAAATCAGTATGGAGATTTCTCAAAAAACTAAAACTAGAAATCCCATGTGACCCAGCTATCTCCCTGCTTGGTATCTTTGCCAAAGAGCTAAAGTCATCATATTACAGTGATACTTGCATACCCAGTTTATAGCAGCTCAAGTTGTAATAGCTAAATCCTAGCAGCAGCCTGTATACCCGTCAACAGATGAATGGATAAAGAAAATGTTGTAGCGATAAGGGAATACTACTTGGCTATAAAGGAGGACAAATTTGAGGTATTTTTAGGAAAATTGATGCATCTGGAAAACATAATGTTGAGTGAAATAAATCAGACATGCAAGCTTGAATACAGGATGGTATCCCTCATTTCAGTGAGGCAAATTAGAAAAACAGAAAATGATAAAAGGTGGATAGAAAGGGAGAAGAGGACAGATCTCATCCAATAGGGAAAGGGTCCAAGGAAAAATATAGAGTAGTAAGGAGGGGAGGGGAAATGAGAGAAATAAAGGTATGCAAAGAAAAAGAATTATTTCTCTTTCAAACTAAACACCAGAATTTTTCGTTCTGCTTTTAAGTATTCCTCTTTTCAATTCTAATCAGCAATGCCTTAATATGACAATTTTCTCTGAACTTTAATTATATGGTCACTGAATAGAAGTCATAGATTTATAATTTAAAGTTCATTTTTTGAGAGTAAACTCAGTTTTATTACAGGCAGTAATTTTAATTTATCACACATACAAACTCAAATATTAGTAAAATAAGGCAATGTAAATAGCTCTTTACAACAAAAATGACCTACAAAAATGAACATATTGCCTGCCCTATACCAATACCAATTATATATTAGCATTTCAAAATTCTATATCCTACTGTGAAGAACTACAAAGTACTTAGAGTAGACACAGGAATGAAACTTATCTGAATAAAAGTATAAAAGGGTGTAAATGAGATTAACTTGTTTCTTTATGTCAATGTATTGATTATAAATTTGATTTTTTTTTGGTACCTAGGATTAAACTCAGGACCTTGAGCTTGCCAGGCAGGTGTAATGCCACTGAGCTACATCCCTAACCATATAAATTTAAAATTTTAAAAATCCTATATGTCATATGGAAAATTCTGCAAAACACATAGGAATAAACATAAAAAAGGAATACTAGCTACATGAAAAAAACTAAAATATAGAAGAACATAAAACAATGAGATTTACTTAATAGATCCATATTGTTCAGTGGGAATATGCAATATTAAAGTCTATATTAATTATTTTACAACTTATTGTGACTCAATGGTCTTCACAGGATTTGAGGGGAACAAAATTACTTTGACTTTGTGTAGAAAATAATTGAGCAACATCAAGAAAAAATAAAATAGTACAATAGTAGTAAATATTTTACTTCCAGAAAAATCCATTGCCTAGTCTCCAGCTTTTTGTACCTGTCAGGAGCACTTGGTCCCCCTGAAGTCTTCCTTTTTGCTGAAGGACTTTCTTCAGTTATCTTCTGGGAAACAGTTTTCTCTTGGCTCTTTCTTCTGTTGCCTGATCCATTACAATCTTTTCCTGGTTGCTCCTTACTTTCTCATTCTTAAAATATTAGAATACCCAGAACTTGGTCTCCCAACTTCTTTTTTTGCCCATCCTCATTATCTCTGATCTCATCTATTCAAATCAATTTATATATCATATATTCAATACCCATTCTCAAAAGTCTATTCCCAGGCTATACCTCTTAAACTCAAGGCACATATTTACAACTGTTTTATTGAATTTTCCCTTGGATCTTTCATAGACAGGTAATCTCGTCTCTATTATGTTCCAAAACAGACCTTGATACTTCTTCAAAAATCTGTTCCTGGGGCCGGGGATTTAGCTCAATGGTTCCACCGCCTGGCTCACAAGCACAAAGTCCCGAGTTCGATCGGCGGTACAAAAAAAAAAAATCTGTTCCCACAGAATCATCAAGGTATTCCATTGCACCCATTGCTCAGCCCAGAAAATTGTGAGACCATTATTGATCATTATCTTTTTTATAAAATCTCGTATTTGTTTAGTAAATTCTGTCAATTTTGTATTTAAAATAGACCAACTTACTGTAATGTCTTTCATAGCTATTTGACATTTTAAGTCTGCTATCAAACCCTATATTGTTTTAAGAGCATTCAACATGTTTCCTTGCTTTAATCATTAGCTACCAAAGCCTGTTCTCTGAATAAAATCAAAATGATCCTATTAATTTCTGCACAAAATTCCTCAGTGACTTCTCATCTCTCTACTCAGTTTCTGAACCGTGACTTACAAGCCCATTTGGACACCAGTTCTTATTGCAGCCCCACCTCTCTCTCTAGAAGTGCTGCCTCACAGTATTTGTTCTTGTTTTATTTTTTTTCTCCTAGAGTATGCTCCACCTAGATAACCGAGTAATTCATGATCTCACTTTTAAAACTTTAATTAAATATCAATTATTTGAGATGCTTTTCTGAGAGTGTTCCTTAATGTTTTTAAATTCATTACTTTTATTGGTACGTTTTCGGTATACAATATGACGATACTCATCATTGGGAATTTGCACCTTTACATAATATATCTTGGTTCTTATTTTTTCCCCATTCCCCTACCCTCCCTTCAACCCCTCAATCTCTCTCTATTTACAAAGACTTTGTTTCTGTTTTTTCCTGTTCTCATATTTTTTCCCTTCTTTCCTTTCCCCTCCCCATCCCCTTCCCCTTTAGAACTTTTCTTACCATTTCACATTATCTATTACACATTTTTATCCTCCTTTACACTTTCAGAATGAGAAACTAGAGACATCTATAGCTAAATAGATGCATTTTGAGGCCATACTCTTAAGTGAAAGAAATAGGACACACATGTGTAAACACCAAATGGTCTCTCTGGTGTTACTAAACATTTCACCATTTATATATTTCATTGATTTGTTTTTTTGTTTAGTATGCTAGCTCTCACACTAGAGTATGAATTATAGGAAACAAGAATTTTTTCATTTTCCCCTACTACTGTATTCCCACCTCCTGAAATACATTACAGATTGAAGAGGGTATAATTCTGACACTGAAGATTATATTTCCTAATTTCATGGTTGTAAATGATAATGGATGGTGATGGTGATGATAGCAGGTGCCATTTAGGAACTATTTAGTAAGTTTCATGGACTGTGAAAAGTGTTTAAGGCCTGAGTTTATCACAAGTCAGCTATGACTAATAAATAGTCACCTGGCCTACAATTATTGAGTCACAATCAGAAGCAGTGTTGGCCTTGGAATTAACATAACTTTGGCTTTAAACTGAGCTACCTCATTTGCACATGCACACACACACCTGCTCAAATCCACTATTACCCTCCCAAAATAGCTACTAGTTCTCCTGTTTTATTGATGTAAAAGTGAATCTTAGACATATCAGGCAACTTTTCTCCAGGTTCCACAATTAGGATGGAGCTTAACTGTAACTAAACCCAAATGAGATTGACTTTCCACATTATGTGTGTGTGTGTGTGTGTGTGTGTGTGTGTGTGTGTATGTATGTATTTTTACTACAGGAAATGTGTTAGAATTATAGAACTGAAAAGAAATTTTAATCTGCAGATGTCAGGATCTCTATTCCACTACTCTACTTGTTTGGACCTTAAAGTGTTTGAATTTAGAAAGCTTGGATCAGTTGATTTTGAAGGGAGTTTCCAGTGTAAGAGCTTCTCTAGGTTCTATAACAATGTCATACATACCCCATCATACTGAGGAGGGGTTTATGCCTAAGAAGAGGATGAGGCAGGGCCAGGATTTGTATGCCATTGTCTGAGTCTGTTCTCAAAAGAATGAATTTCATGAGGAAAAACTATTCTCTCTTTTCTTTATAATTCTTCATTCAATTAAAACTTCAAACCTTTGCCTAGCAGTTTTTTGAATTCATTCAAATTGGCCTAAACATTATATTCAGTGGAAAGTTGCCCCAAATCCTCCCACTAACTGCTTAGTACATTTTTGTACAATAGAAGATATGATTTATCCCTTTGGTGTTAACAGCAATCTGCAAATGCCCATTTGAAGCATGGTTTTCCAAAGGGCAACTTTAAGTGCTAACAATACATTACACAGAATTGCTACCTCTTACATTTTTGCCGCATGGAGAAACAGGCAAAAGATAATTTCTCCAGTCTGACCCTTGTATCCTATTTCACAGGTAGCTTCCTCCAGTCAAGAAAAATAGAATCAACTCCTGCATGTAGCAGTGGAATATCTGGATACAAATCATTCTGTGAGTGGACATAATTACACACTTTTCTATGGATCAATGCCAGACTCTTGTCTACTTTTTATTCTGAATTTTTCACTGGATTTAATATTTGAAGTGACTAAGTTTAGATATTGTGAAATCCTACCCAAACAAAATCCAGGACATTTTTTAGGCCATTTTATTCCTTAGAAATCAAGAAGATATCATTTATTACTTATTTTTAATCAAGTATTGATTAATCCCATTAAGTGACATGATATAAGATTTTAAAAGGAAGTTTTAACAGTTGCCTGTTAAGTAATGAATCCTCTGATTGAGTTTCCATGATTATGATTATTTTTCATCCTGTCAGTCCCCTCACTCCTGTAATTAGGGCCACTTCCCACAATAAACACCTCCATAAGAGTTATAAGCTAAAGGAATCTCTATTTCTTTGGATAACAAGGGTAACACATGAATTTAAATATATTAAATTCTACACCTTTTCTTTTGTTCTCAACAGCATATGAGATGTCCAGAATAGAGAATCTAATTTCATCTCAAAATTATAATATATTGTACTTCTGCATGGAACTAATTCAGTAATCCTTTGAAAGCAGAGCTCCAGTAACCTCTACACATCTTCACTGTTATTTCTAGTCTTTGGCTCCTAAAACCCATGTTCCTCACGCATTCAAAGTATTCAATATCAAACATCAAACTGGTGGAGCTATGCTCCTAGCCAGTATATCTTCTTGTATTCATCTTTAGTTTAGGTCAAATAGACCTCATGATAAAACAAGAAAATATATTGTATCATATTACAAATGTAGTAGCAGAGAGCCTGAAAAAAGTAATTGTTGAAGTATTTAATGTCAGTGCTATGAGAATGTGTTTATATAAAGACAGGCAGTGAGGAGTGGGCCGGTGAGTAACTTAATGTACACTTCTGAGTCGCTGGCATCCATGCTGATTTCTCACATATTTGGGGGACCAATTTATATATTCAAAGTAGAAAAAAACCAGAGTTCCTTCATGGTATACTTTTATTCTTCAAAAATTTTATACATTGGGATTATATATTATATGTATTGAGGGGAAAGTAGTCTAGCATTTAAAAATGTTAAGAAATTTCAACATAGTTAAAAATTTACTAGCTTTAAATTAAGCATTCACATTGTGTTATATGATAGTTTCTTATCCGCTGTAATTATCACCTTTCTTATTTAAAAAGTGGAAACAATAGTATCTTTTTTGGTTAATTGATATTAATCACTCTGCTAAATGCTGAATAAAATATTGTATTCATTGATGTGACACATGTGTTTCACTAAGTGCTCATACTATAGTGATTGTTCATGTTATTATTCATTTATAATATCCAAAAAATTTATTTGTTACATACATCAATGAGAAAAGCTTATCTGTCTGTTAGTGGGGTTTTTTTTCCTTTCCTCATTTATTCTTTTCTCCATGCATTTAGGAAATGCATGTATTTTTAGTTCCTACTACAGGCAATGTACTGAGTACTGAAAATCTAAAAATGAATAACCTAGCAGATATTTTAATAGAGATGATACAATCATGAATACATCCAATTATATTTCTCTGATAAAATGAGTGACAGAGAGGAAGGGAGCACAGAGGGAGGGAGTGAACCAGAAGTACTGAGGTCTAAAGATAAGTATGGTGAGGAAAATGTGTTTCAGGAAAAGAGAACAGGCCAAAGCTTGAGAGGCAAATAGGTGTATATAGAGGGGATGCAGGAGAGGATAGAGTTATAAGCCACCATAGGATCATGAATAATACCCAAGAGTTTTAAGAATTTTGGAAACCAGTGAGGATTTTTAAAGCAAGGAAGCAGCATAAAAGGTATTTTACAATGACACTAGTTATGGCATAGAGAAAAGATTAGAAGAAAAAAGAATGGCTATGAGAAAGATACCTTCAGATTCAGTTAGGATTTTAAGAATCTGGTATGAAATGGAGAAAAATGGAATGATTAACATATTCTATTTTACTCCACCAGAGTAAGATCTCGTAAATAGAATCAGCAAAGTAGCAGAATACAAAAAGAATATACAAAAATTAGTTTGATTCCTATACATCAATATTGAACTCTCGGAAAAAGAAATAAGGAAAGTAGTCCTATTCACAGTAGTCTCAAAAATAAATACTGCTGTGGCTTAAATGTAAAATGTTCCCCAAAGTGTCATGTATCCAGAGGTAGAGATTTAAGAAAATGATAAAATCCTGTAGCATTAATCTCATAAATGCATTGATGAGTTCAGAGTTGATTGCATTACTAAGAGGGAGAGTATTAAAAGGCGCAGCATGCCATTTAATGGTGTATCTTTTCCTCTCTCTCTCTCTCTCTCTCTCTCTCTCTCCTCTTTCTGCATGCCATGTGTTGAACAGCTTTTCACTGCCCTTCCCTTCTGCCATTTGAGCCAGGTGACTACAAATTAAAAACTGAAAATTTGAGCCAAAATAAATAACTCCTCTAAATGTGTGTGCTTGTTTTGTTCCAGCAGTGAAAAGATGACAAATACACCTATGAATAAATTTAACAAAGGAGCTGAAAGATCTAGGCAAGGAAAACTAAAAGCAATGAAAAAAATTGAATAAGACACTAAGCGATGGAAAGATGTCCCATGTTCATGGATAGGCAGAATTGTTAAAATGATCATATTACTGCAAAAATCTATAGATTCATTGCAATCCCCATCAAAATAACATTGACATTCTTTACAGAACTAGAAAAAGCAGAGCTAAATATTCATGTTGAATTATTATAAAAACTTAAATACCTAAAGTATACCTGAGCAAAAAGAAAAATGCTGAAAATAATCTGATTCAATTGTCAAAATAGTCTACAAAGCTATAATAGCAAAACTTGCATAAAACACATATTTTCTCTATGTTTGAAATGCATATGAAACACATATTCCGATGGAATTCAATAGTGGAATTAAATAGTGGCTCCCCCCAAAAAACCCCACATAGTTACAGCCATCTGATTCTTGACCAAGCTTCCAAAATCCCATGGTGGACTATAGGGAGACTTCTTAACAAGATTTCTGCACATTTAAGATGGAAACTTGATCCTTATATCTTACCCTATAGAAATTATTGCAAAATGGATTAACCACATACTTGTAAACTTTGAAACTGCCAGTAGAAAAAAACTAATGAACAGTTCAAAATATAGGCAATAACTCCTTGAATAAGTTTACAACAGCTCAGGAAATAATAGCAAGAATCAACAAAAGGATCACACAAAATTAACAGTTTCTACACAACAAAAGAAACAATTAACAGAATGAAACAATAGCTTACAGTTGGGAGAAAAGTTTTGCTAATTACTGCTGATACAGGATTAGTATACCGAATTTATAAAGAACTTAAAACACATAACATCAAAAGGACCCAGAAGACCAGTCAATAAACAGGAAATGAACCAGACAACTCAATAAAAGAACAAATGATCAATAATTATATAAAAATATTTCATATCTTTAGTCATCATGGAAATACCAATCAAAAGTGTACTGAGATTCCATTTCAACCCAGTCAGAATGGATATCAAGAATACAAAAATAATAAATGCTAGCAAGGATGCTGAGATAAGGAACTCATGCCCTGTTGGTGGTAATAGATATTATTACAACCACTATGGAATTCAATATGAAGATTCCTCAAACAACTAAGAATACAAATGCCATAACACTCAACTATACAACTCTTGGGTATATACTGAAAGAATTTAAAGTCGTCATACTCTAGTGACATCTGCACACTCATGTTTCTCTCTGCAAAATTATCAATAGACAAATTATAAAACCAGCTTATCTTCTGTATATGACTATAAGTAGAGAGAGAAATAAGAGATGTGTGTGACTTAGATCTTTTATATACATAATAAAAGTTCTCTCTATATATAATACAGCAGTATTATTCAGACATAAGGAGAGATGAAAGCATGTCATTTGATGGAAAGTAGACAAACTGGAGATCATCATGTTAGATGAAATAAACCACACTCAGACAAATAACACATGTTTTGTCTCATATGAAGAATCTATAAAAATGACATAAAAATAGAACAAATTCTATTAGACAAGAAGGAGGGAGGGGGAAGGGTAATAGGAGAATGGATATGATCAAAGTATGATATGTACATGTATGAAAATGTCACACTGTAACCCAATATTCTGTCTAATTAGTAACAAAAATCCCTCTCAGATGGAAAACACATTAAAATAAAGCAATTTAGAAGAGACTGGCTTATGATATAGGATGTTGATATTAAGGAAACTTTTAATCCTGCCACTCTTCAGCTCAAAATTTTAATAGTCATTTTAAAATATTAATCAAACAGCAACAAAATTTACCCTAATTAATTTCCATTTTATTTCTCCAAACCTGATATTCAGACTTTGTTCCATGTTCCATTCCCATATGGAGTGAGAAATTCTTGACTTCAGTAATTTTTTTGATATGAATTCCAGGGCTTACCTGATCTTTCATTCTGGCATTAGCTATAACCTTCTGTGTACCTATCAAATTCCTCCCCTTACTCAAGAAGCATATTAAAGTTACCACAAATTAATATTCATCTTTTTGCATTCTCATTGAAATACATACGTCTTTCATATACAGGATAGCATTTCATCTATTCTGTATACTTCTTAGACCCTTCTACAAAATCTATCTGAATAGAATAAATTTCCAGCAAATAATTAGAAACTGAGGTAAACAACATACAAGTCACTGTACTCATTGGCTGATAACTACCAAAGGAATACAAGGGGGCAGATAGAGCCATCAATCTAAGGGAACATTTTAAAAGAGGTAGAAGTGGTACAATTTAGATGTTTTATATACATAATTAATGCTATCCTAAAAATAAACTTAAACACTAAAAGTGCAATGGATTAATTGTATAGACAGTTAATTGCTTGCCAGGTACCCTGCTATGAGTACTGAAATTAAGTCTGCTTTAATATGCTTAACTTTTTTCAGTCAAAGCACATTTGTAGAGAGGTCACTTTTACAAAACCTCACCTTTGAAGCTTCTGTTTTCACACTTCATTATTATTATTATTTATATGGGCCTATGCAATGAAACATTGCTTCCAAGAAATGAAGTACTGGCTGGGAGTGGTGGCTCATGGCTGTAATCATTGCACTTGGGAGGGTGAGGCTGGAGGATCTTCATGAGTTCAATGCCAGCCTGGGATACATGGTAAGTTCAAGACCAGTCTGAACTATATAGTAAGATCCTGTCTCAAACAAACCAAACCAAAACAAAACAAAACAAACCACTTTGGTGTAAAAAAGAGAGTATTATGAATTTAGCTTCTAATAAGATTTTTCCCTTTAAATATAAGCATGAAAAATAAATGCTCTACATCCTTTGTCTTTATATTGAAATTTCTTAGGTATAAAGTTAAATAACTATAACACAATAAATAGGATCATAGCAACAACAGTTTGCAATATTTTACTTCCAGGAAATTAAGTTAGTTAATCTACCACATGCACAAACCTAATGTTTTCTCTCAGTTATGAGGAGGAAAGGGGTTTGAATTTGGGATGAAGAAAGGGATTTCCTGGAAGTAATAATGAATAATGTTCTAAAAGTCCCTATGAAGAGACAAAATATGAACTAGATTTTAAATAACAAAATGGAGTTATTCATGCCAAATTCCAGAGACAAAGCCTTTCAGCTATGGAAACGTCAAAACCATCTTAACTTGAAAACTTAGATGATATCTCAGAGAAAAATAAAGAAGGATAATACAGCTGTAGTTGACTATTCATGGTAGTTCTTACCGTCAGAACAATGGTGTGAAAGAACAAATATGTGAACAAGTGTGTATGTGTGTGTGTGTGCTGAAAATTTTAGAAGTTAACTAAATGTGATTTTTTTTGTTTTTATTTTGCAAAGATTAATATAATGCATAGTAAAATTGATCTGTAAGCATTTCCTTATTAAATATTATTATTACAGTTTTGAAAGAGTATATAGCTGGACATAAATGTGAATATTCTAACTCATTAAACCTTGATCTCATAAAATATCACCGGTTGTGAAAATGGGTTATCTTCATTTTAGAGTGAAGAAACTGGAGTTTAAGAATACATTTCCCTTAATTTCTCAATAAGCAGCCATGAAAAGGTGTCAATTTTTATATCTCGACAAACTAGGTTTGTCTGCTACAAATTATGTGCCTTTGTGCAATATATTTTATGTTTTTTTCTCTTAATTTATTCAAGTTTCTATAAATGTTAAAAGAAATGACACAGAGAACATGTCCTTTTTATTTCTTTCCATAAACTTTATTTCCTCCAAGAAAATCTTTCTCATCATAATAGCTAATATTAATACCTTTTATCATGTACAATTCTAGTTAAAAATTTGTATATCCTTTATGTCTATCAACTCACTTTATCTTTACAACTCCAGGAGGCAAATATTTCCCCAAATACAATGAAATTTTATTGAAATAAATTGAATTCTATTCAAACTATATATTTTGTACTAATTTTCAACTTCAATTCAAGACAAGATGTGTAGGACTTTACAGAGCTTGCTTGCTGTTTAATAATTCCACTCTAGTCGAATGCACTTCCCCCCATCTCTGTGGTGGAGCTCTCCGCACAGCAGTTAGTAAAAGCTTCTTCCCCGCCCTGCGACTTTATTAATTCTGCGTCTCAGTCGTGCTGTTCTCTTACCGCTGTATAGAGCAGATTCCTGCTCCGCGCCCTTGACAAAAAAGTCATAGCACAATACTCTCACATTTTTCTTTTGTGTAACATGTGTCTTCCCTTATCCACAACGCCTGCTTAAAAGATGGTTTGATTTCCAAGTGGGCAAAATTATTCACTCTTTCCAGTTTTTCCATAGCATGTTTTTGGAACTTATGATGTTCCCATCCTAAAAAGTGCTGCATTCTGAAGTTTGAATGAAGAATAGTTTTACACTCACATTATTTCCTGTGTGCAAGCAACATTGGTATCTCCTGGGCACTTACTAGAAATGCATTAATTCAGGCCCTGCTGGGTCTACTGAATAAGAATCTGCATTTTTAATAAGAACCCCTAAAGTGACTTCTATGAACAATAAAGACTGGGAAGTGGCAAACTAGAGGACCACAGGGATAAATTCTGCACTTGATCACACAGAGAGTGGAATGTTAGGAAATGCCCTGGGAGGAGTGAAGCCACCCAACATGGCAGGAGGTGTCCATAATCCACATCTACTATGTGCCTTTGATGCTTGGTAATAACCTGATTTTTATGTGTATTAATATTTATTCTGCCCATAATCTTACAAAGCATTTTACATCATTATCATCTTTTAATATAAAAATGAAAATCCGAACTCTTAGCAAGTAAGTGACTTTCCTGAGGTTGCATAGTAGGGAGACAATAGCCCTGGATTCAAAATCAGGCAGGTTGACTCCAAGCCCACATTCTTCACCATTATTTCATACTTATTCTCTCTGAATAAACTTTTTCAAATTTATTGGTCTACGTTATTCCTGGCCTTTATAGGGATTCAGTAATTGAAAATGAACAGTCTTAAATTTAGGGAAATGCATTCACTGCCACAATTAAATCTATCACTTTCCCTTACCCTATGAAGAAGCATTCTGAGTGATAAAAAAATAATTACAGAGCTTATCAATGTCTGTCTTCTTACTACTTTCACTCTTTATTTTTTCCTTTTATTTGACAAAAAAATAATTGCACAAATTTATGCAGTTATTTCGAACTATTATAACTATATATTTCTTTGGGGTTTTTTATAAGAATTTTTGTTGTTTGTTTTTTTTAATTTGTTGTTACATAAATGCACTCAACTGATAGTTCTCTAACTGGAAGTATTCAGAATCATTCACAAGCTTTGAAAATCTTGATTTTGAGCCCCATCTCCAGCATGTCTGTGGTGGGTCTTGCTCATTTCATTTTTAACAAGTTCGAGCAGATGTTAATGTTGCTAGCCCTAGGAACACACTTTGAAAACTGCTGCAGGAAATAAACTGTCCTAGTTCTTTGTATGTCCTTAGATCTTTCTGATTCCCACTTTGTGTGAGATGCAGTTCAAGGCACTGTCCAGTGGTAGAAACACATTGATCTGAACTCAGTTTTATGTATGAATAATGTGGTAAGATAAGGATGAGGGAGTGCTGTGAGTATGTGACACAAGGGGACATGATTTCAAAGACATGTCTCTTCTCATTTGTTTTTATCTTCTCTTTTGGAAAAAGCAGACAGCATTCAGAAAACATATAAGAGAATTCCTG
The DNA here is from genome assembly GCF_000247695.1 of Heterocephalus glaber. Next base: position 4,327,656 of record NW_004624863.1, on the reverse strand, counting down.
TGATTTTAACCTAACTGGATTATGTTATGTTTTCACCTCTTGACATTTTCTCTCTCTGCAATGTTTTAGAGTCAAACTGTGATGTGCTCTTAGTTTTGAGGAAAAGCAATGAAAATCCAGCTATTTCTCAATACCTTGATTACTAATAAGCATGACTTCTCCTTAAGACTATATGTACATAAAACAATTGGTAATAGCACTGACTGTTGAATATCTAGCTTCTCAGAAAAGGAACTCATCTCCCTTGGCTGAGAAAGTAAGATGTACCATTTCACCATCATCTTCCCCAACAACACATCCCATGCGAGGATGGAGAGGGGAAGTGTATATGTGTGGCATTATGAACTTGTCCAATTACAGTTACCAATAATACATTTGGTAAATGTTCACAGAGGGTTTAGTGGTTGGGGAAAAGCAAGAGCCTTTTCAGGGCCTTTAATTAAATTATCAACACATTATCGACCCTGAGTAGATAGCAACCTCTATGCCCTTCTGCTGTGAAAGAGAGATTCAGGTGATGGACCAAACTCAACAAGCAGCTCCCTCCCTTGCCACATAATAATAGCAATAGTTTATATTACTGAATAAAAGTTTCTGGGCAAATGGGACTTTTTATGAATGCTTTTTTATGTTTTATTTCATATAATTCTTAAACCCATGCTCTTTTAAAACGTGTATTATTTATCTCTATTTTAGCAGAAAATGATTTGCATTTGAGGATCAAAATTTTTAATGACCTAGTCAGATTTCACAGATAATAATTAGTTTGGGAAAGTGACAAATTTAGACTTTTTTCTGTTCAAATAACTTTTTGTTAGGGAAAGTAAATTACTTTGAATACTAGCTCCATTATTTTTCAAGAAATAGTCTACAAAAAGGATTTATTGGATACATATTTGAAGGAACAAAGATTTAGGAAACAGGACATATCATTTTGAGCAGTTAGAATTTCTCAGGTGCATTACAGGAAAAAAACCCTCTATTTTTCCCTGCCCTCAAAATCCGTTTAACAGGTACTCTGGCTATATCATGAATGTGTGTGTGTGTGTGTGTGTGTGTGTGTGTGTGTGTGTAAATACAAGACTCAGTAATTTAGTAACACCACTTAATATCTCTTATGCCTGGAATGGAAAAAGAAAAAAGGTAAAATGTTAGGTTGAAAGTATGTACGGCTGCCCAGGTGAGAAAGTGGAAGAGAGAATAAACACAAGCCCAAGCTGCTGCCAGTGGTAGACAAGAGGAGTAAGATGATAACTATGAAATGTTCAGAATAATCAGTCATGGTGTGGAGGGTAAAGGAAAAAAGGGTAGTAATTTAAGAGTTAATACTTTAAAAAGCATATGTTCAGAGAAGAACAAACTAAAATTGGTATCCTTTTATGTTGATGGAGCAAATGCTTAGTTGGAGCTTTTAATTTTACCATTACTGGACATTTTGTAGATGCAATCTAAACATGTAAGGCACTGCAGGATCAATAGAAATTATAATAGACCTTGATGTACAAGGTCAAACCATAATTTTTACAATATGTCCTTGGCTGATATTTTTTGTAATGGTCAGAATTTAAAGCATTGTTGGAGTACAACAGTAGGCCAGGAGACAAGAACATTCTCAGTCCCCAGTTCTTCCAGTTTCTAGGTGTACAGTTTTAGATGAATCACTAAAGTTTTCTAGATCATGTGCTCATGTGTTATATTTATGATTTTTCAAGAAAAAATATATAAGATTATTGACCTCCAAATATATTATGAAGTGTCTAATATCTGCAATTTCAAAAGCACATTATTTTGGGTGAACTGGTGTCCTCTCTGAGTCTCATTTTACTGACCTGAAAAACAGTGATAATGTTATCCACTTTGACTGATGGGCCATTAAATATGGAGCAGAACTGAGGTAGTAAATATGAGAGTGCTTTGAAAATGGCAAGTGCTATATAAGTAAAAAACACAATTATTATAAATTATCACAGATTTATTGGATATGTGTCAGCACAATAAATGAGAAAGACTTAAGTTTTTAATTGAGAAGAAAGATGAGTGGTAACCTTTCTCATGGAAGATAATCTAGAATTTATGTTGTGTAGTGCTGTGGTTAATTGATTGGGGTTGGATCTGGTGAGTAATTAAGTTCAGCAACAGTCTGCCAATACAATTTTCTATTGCTTGTCACATTAAATAACTTACACTGAGCTGAGATTTAGGGAGAATATAAGCTATTGTATGACTTACAGCCAGATGAAGAACACACATATTACAACTGTTGGGAATGAATGAGAGGTGAGTATGTTAAAATCCGGCATAAAGAGGAAGTTTGAAACATGGTTCATAAAGCTGAGGTACCCAGCTCAAAACTAACTATCTTTCTCATTTTGTATGAGGAGCAAATACAGTTTGCTACATGAAAAATGAAAATGTTGGCTATTCATCTATCTCATCTTCTCCTCCTTCCCATTTCTTCTTCCCTCTGTCTCTCCCTCTTTTGCTTCTTTGAGTTCCTGCAAATCTCTACAGCTATAATTATCTTTGAATAATTTTTATTAACTCTGCATATTTGGTAAGGAAGAATATGGTAACTGTGTAAAGAGTCTCAGATATAGAAAGAGATAGACCTTGAGTTTAAAGTCTCCCTTCATCATACCTACATTAACAATATTTCAGAGACTTCATTTCCCCCTCTGTAAAACTGTAACATTTACTTCTACCTTAAAATGTTCAGGGAAGAAAATGTTCTAAAACAGTGTCTAATTTGTAATAGTTACATAGATACTACTTTCTGCTGTTTTTCCTTCCTCAAGGCACAGGCTGTACCTTATTCACTAGGTGTGATGTGGCCAATAAACATTCTGTATATTTAGCTTTTTGGATTATACATCTTACATGTATAAGATTTCTCTGACTTTTTATTTCACTGTAGGGTTTCCTCTCTCCTTTGGTTAGCAAACTGCTTCTATAGCTTTTAAATATAAAACTCGCCTACATCATTTGGCCAAGGTTGCTTACTTCAGAAGAAAGACAATCTATTGAATCAATAATTATAAAATTATCCTGGCTCTTTTTAAAATTAACTATTTAGCTATGTACTGGTATACTTCTTGGTGGAAAATAATGGATAGGTTTATAAGGTAACCCAGAGTTTAAAGGAAAGTTTTGAGTTATTATAATAAAACAAATAACAGTTAAAATATTAATGAGACACATGTTGACAAATATTAATGCATTTGAGAAGAGGCAGTTGTGACAAGGTTATGGATAAAGACATACTCAGAACCATTACTGGGAGGACTGTACCTTGGAGTAACATCTTTGGAACTGGGGGGATAAGTATGAAAATATAAATTAAAACGGGACCTAGTACTTATTTATTGAAACCATGTCTATTTGCCAGGTATGATATTTTATTTCAGGGTACCCCAACCTCAGGCCACAGACTCATACCAGGAATCTAGCAATAGATTTTCCATAAAAGAACATATGAGAAATACAGGTTGTGTGCTCCTTTGAATCATATCCAAACTACCAACCTCCACACCTTGCTCAGTGGAAAATTTTATTCCACAGGCCTGGTCCCTGATGTTGTTAAAGTTTGGGACCATTATTTTATTTAGATTGTATGTCAGTAATGTATTCCTTGGGTTTTTCATCACTGAGACAGTACCTGATAGCCATAAATTTATGGAAGAAGAGGTCTAATTTGAGGATTAGTTTGAGGGATTCAGTCCATGATTAGCTAGCACCAAAGCAGGGAGAGCAAGAGAGAAGGGTTTGGTGAAATAAAGATGTTTAGTTTATGGTGGCTGGACAGCAGATCATAGGCACAGTATCAGAGAGGAAGGCATGAGGGTCTAGGCAGAGGCTCCAAGGCAACATCTCCATTGGCCAGCCAGACATACCTCCTGGGGTTCTCCACTTATCCTCCAGGCAGATAGCGAAACCATGCAGTTTGAAACTCCACCCTAACTGCCAGATCAACTTCATAGCCAAACACATCTCCTCAAACCATATTTCTTCTCCAACAAATTCATAGTTCTCTCTGAAATAATACAATTATTCTCACATACAACTTGAAACATAATAATCCTTTCCTCAAAATCTAAATAGTTTCACTATTTTTCAAAATTCTAATCTCTTCTGAAACTCAAGGCAAACTCTTACCTCTGAATTTCTAAAAAACTTAAAAGCAAGATATGTAACCTGAAGGTACAATAATACATAGTATGCATTCCCTTTTCAAAACTAATGATGAGATAGAAATGAACTGGACCAAAGCCAGACCACAACACAACAGGGCAAACATTAATTTCTGTAGCTCCATATCCAGCATCCGGGATCCATGAATTTGACCACCCACATGGTCTTGCTGGTTGCTGCCTATATGACTGCTCCTTGGGGCTCACCCACTCTTGGCCTACAACTTTCCTCAGCAGATATTTGACATTCCTGAAATCTCTAACTTCCTGGTGTCTCACAGCACCTCTGGGTTTACTGCCATGCTTCACCCACTCCCCTCTCATGGGCTCCTTGCCTGGCTTAGCCTTCCAACATCTTGTTTAAAGTGTGGGTAGAAGCCTCCATGGCTCTATAATTCTTGCATTCTGGATGGTGGTAAAACCAACACCATATGGATCAAAAGCTTAGATTTTGAACAGACTTCTTGGAGTTTATTCATATTTTAAACTCTCATTAACTTGGAGGAAAAATCACTTATTTATATGAAATTTTTAAAATACAAATCTGTTTTTACTTTGGACTTTCACTTTTGAAATTATGCCTCACAAATATACATAAAATAATGCCCTCCAAAATGCATCCAAAAGATGCTTGCAGTAACATTATTTCTAACAAAGAAAATTCAAGCTATCTAAATAACCCATAATTGTGTCTGATTAAATATACCATAATTATGGCAAGCTTAGAGGTTTTATACAATAAAAGTG
>NW_004624863.1:4148539-4310993 GCF_000247695.1 Heterocephalus glaber | reverse complement strand
TTTCTGTTTTGAATTTTTCTAGAGCCTCATTCATCTGTTTTGTTACTTCCTGTGCTATCAGTTCAGGGTGTCCAGGTGATTATCAGATTTTTCCACTTTGTTGCCCCCTAAAATTTGCCTATGGTGAGCTGGAAGTCTGGGTTTGTACTTTGTTTAGGTGTCTTCTATTTTTGTTGTTGGTGCTGTTTTTGGTTTAATTCCTGGGCTGATACTTCAATATTGCTTATTGTGAGTATCTTTATTGCTTGTATTTAGAACCCTTATGGAATGATTGCTTCTCAGAGGTGTCTTCCAGATATACCTGGTCTTCATGCTTTGAGTCTCTAATGACTCTTAGGCAATCTCGTTTTCAGTATACCAGGGAGGACAACTGGTTAGATCAATCACAATAGCTTCCTGCAAGTGATACAATCAGCATCAACAACAGTATCAAACACAGCTTAGAAAATGACAATTTGTGGTAGCTATTAATCTGTCACCCTTAACCACATGAGCTAGATCAAAATGAAGGACCAGCCCAAAATATGTTTGAGGAAAATAAACCCTTCAATAAAGCAAATTTACACTTCAGGATGAGGACTTAGAAGGAGGTCGGGAGGGAAAGATACAAAGAAGGAGAATAGGTTAGAAGTGAGGCTAGAGGACACAGGAAGATCATGCAAATTTTGGGAAACTGTTGAAGACAAGAGGAAAAGATAGAGTGAAGGTGCAAAGACAAGAACAGAACAAACTAACAGCAACAGGGAAGCTAGAAACTGTATTTCCCTTCCTATAAGAATGACAATCGAGAGAAAGAGAGAGAAAAACAGTCTGAGATAGGACAGGCACAAAAATGGAGAGAATTGCGGAACAAGAAGGGAGAGAGAGAGAACAAGAAAAGAAAAAAAATATATATAAATTTTTTTAATTATGCCATTTCAAAGGCTATTTTTTATGAATTAAGTTGTTTTCAACATGAATGCATTTTCTAATTATTTATATTAAAGTATTTCTCATAAGTGTAAATGCTTAATACTGATATTTTACTTGCATTTTTATAGATGGTTTGATCAATATAGAAACCCAAGTTTGGAAAAGTCCAGGCAGTTTGAATTTTATTGAAACCTGAGTTTGAAACAACTCACATGCTTAAGGCAAATTTTTAGCAAAGCATTGAACCCTTTCAGAAAGTGTTAGCATGCTATCCACACTGAACCTTCCCCGGAGGCCCGTCACTCCTCATCACAGGTTTGCATTTACCCAAGCCTTATGCTCATCTTGGATATTGTACTGAGCAGATCAGTCAAGCCAGTAGTAGGTATTCCATAAAAATGACTGTATCTGGCCTCCACTGCCCTAATGGGCCACATGTTATCCCAGCAGGATCCATCAGTGCATATGTATTGCATCCTTCCTCTCTTCAAGGCACAGAGGTAATTATGAAGGGTTCCTTCATGGTTCTTTTCTCCTTACTCTGTGCTCTAGTTTCCCACTAACTCTTCCATCCATGAACATCTCCACTACTAACCACAAGCAATGTTGGGAGCACAATCATGCTCTCGCTACCTCTTTGCAAGATAATTCTCACATTTCAATTATTTGATGTCTCAAATCTCTAATTTTCTTCTCTGAAAAATAGATATAATATTATTATCTAATTCTTAGAGTTGCTTTGAGGATCAAATGAGATAGCATAAGTCAAATTCTAAGGACAGAGCTTGGCACATGAAAAGCATCATGAATAAATTATGTGCATTATTTTAAAGATGAGAAAATCCAGGCTCAAAGAGATGAAATAATTTTCCCCATGTGGCCCAGATAGTAATAGAGACAAAGACCAAAACCCATTTCGTCTGATGTGACAATATATTCTCTCTCCTTTGACCTCCTTTTTAGGTACAGCTCTGAATTTAGAAAGCTGCTGTCACTAGAATCTACACAGTCTTATGCTCTGCCCCTTCCCCCAATAGATTAAATAACAAATGCGATTTGATGATATTTTATTAATATCACACTGGCAGCTTAGTCATGAACTACGGAGAGAATCATCCAGATTCCAACCATAGACACCCCAGCAAATTTCTGGATAGAAAGAGAACCATATTTTATATCAATGTTTAAATTGATACAAAAATAAATATTGTATATATTTGTAGATAATAGATGATACTTGCATATATGTATACACTATGCAAAGTATAAATCAGCTTAAGCATATCTATCTACTCAACCATTTATCATTTCTTTGTTGGGGAAACATTCAACATTCTTTTTCAATCTCTTTGAAACATGTAGTAAACTATTGTCACCTGTAATCCCAATAGTATGCCAAAACTTCTTATTCCTATTTTATCAGATATATTAAAAATACACTTGATCCCGATCCCGTATTTTCCTCTGTGCTGCTTCACTCTGGCCAAATCTCATTGTCTTGTCCGATTATACAGAACTTTCATTCTCCATCACCTCTGTTCACAAAAGTCTGAGAATTATTTTTACTGAAACTACATACATACACAATTTTCAGACCAGATACCAAACGTCTCTGCTCTAAAACAATAGTGAGCTTTTCAGAGATTTGGTAAGAAATCCATAGAGGTTCATTCTAAAATCCTGAAATGTCCAGAGGTTTCTAACATACAAACAAAACATACTTTATTTATTCAGAATACCAAATACCGGCTTTATTCATCCAATAAAAAAACTCAGAGCCAACTCTGAAAACAGAAAATTTGGCTTTGAAAATATGAGCTCCTCTTTAAAACCTGCTTTAATTAAAGAGAGAAGGGAAAGAGAAAGAAACCTATTTAAAGAAAAACTTCTGTAAAGGGCTTGTCGGTTTTTTTTACAAAACTTCGTGTTTCTGCTGTTTCCCTAGAGTGAGAATAAATCTAAAAATTTGCGAGTAAGCTTTTATTAACTGGACAGACACAGTATGTCCTGTTGAGGTAAGATTTGTTTTGATTATTGATTCTAAGGGCAGGTTATGTCCACGTCCACTCCAGGAATTGAAATAACCCAAGTTCTCAATTACCTGCCAAATCTCAAAGTTTCATTGTTAGCTCTTCCTCTTTTCATACCATCAAGACTTTTATCTTAAATATCACACATGTGCACACACATACACACATACATGCACAAGCACACACACACAAATCCACTCCAAAGGTAAGCCCACCCATCATATTTTAAGACAAACTTGTCTTTTACTCCTAGGTGTATTGAGAAGTCACTAGCTAGGGTATATTCTTGTCTTAAGGTCACCTATGTAATGTCCAAAATGAGGGAGAGTAGGAGAATGCATCAAACCCATATGATATCATCTAGACTATGCTATAGTCCACAGCACCCTGTATAATGCTGTGAAGGGACTAGACTAGAAAATTAAATATCTGGATGCACATTTCCCAATATATATTCACACCAAAGCTGCATAGCAGCAGCATATCCTTTCACTCAGATTTTTCCCTTTCCTTTATGTTCAGAGACCATGACATGTCCAATTTGTATTCTTGCTCTTCCTAGTATATACTATGTGCCTAATACATGGTGTGAATCGAATTAGCTCTTATAAAACTGCAGCGGCTAACTCTAGGGAAGCAATAATACAAAAATGAAAAAAACTCCAGTCAACTCCAATTCAGGCAATTATGTGGACATGCTTAAGCAAAGCCTCAGGATGCCTGCCCAGGAATCAGTGACCAGAAGCAGAATCTATTCTAGTGTTGCAGAAAAATGTTTTCAGTTTTGTCTTTCTTTTCTTTGTTAAGTTTCAGGGAAGAGTAACAAGAGAATTTCAAACCATCTGCTGGGCTGTAAAATGTAAGGGAACATATCCCCAGGGTGTGACAAAGAGTAATCTAGCACATAGATATGGAGTTACAAATTCACCCAAGCCTGCTCAATTACAATCTCATTCCTTTCCTCATGGGCTGTTAGATAAGATATGAATAAGTATCTATTATTTTGCAGCCACTTTGCTAGATTCAGATGATTCAGAGATGAGTGAATCAAAACTATCATTCTTAATGCGAGAAATGCTGACTCATAGTTCAAAGAGTAAAATGTGGCCTAAGCGTGATAAGAGCAATCCACAGCGGAAGGTTATCTCACTCATTCTGGAGACCTACAAATAGGTTCCCAGATGATACTTATGTCCTGAATAATAAATGTACATCCACAGGGAAAAATGTAGGCAGAGAGGCGTGAGTATGTAGGTGGGAGAGACAATGTGATGTTATAATGAGATGTATCTGTCACATAATAAGAAAACATAGGGGGAAAATCATTACAGAATAATGTATTATTCGTATAACAAGAATAAATTGGGAATGAAAAGACCTGGGCAGATCAGCTGAAGCCTGTCTGGTCATTGCCTCACCAGCGTTTCCTGGGATCCAGAATGTTGTTCATTGAAAATCCCATTTTATATTATCTGCAGTCATTCTATAAAGTCACATTTCATTAATTCAGATTTAACGTGCTGGAAGAAAATTGAGAAATAATCATTTTGCTTGGCCTTATTATAATGGGTTCCACCACATATTACCTCCCCTGTCACCCTGCTATCAAGTGAGATCTACTTTAATACTGGCAAAACGTGGGGCATCAGCTTATCTGTGCATCTGAAAGTCATTTCTTATGAAGTACACTTCCATCAACAAATGTCCAAATTTCCTGAATGCCAGGCTGAGGACAGTTCCAAATAGATGAGCATTCTATGACAGCATCACATTAATTTTCTACCTGACTTTGTTAACACCCTCAAATATAAATGTCTCAGCAATACCAATCTTTTCAATTGAATGATATAGAGCATTAACATTTAACCTACAAAAATATTAAAAGGTAGGCTAATATTCACAATGGTTAAATTCTTTAACAAAATCATAAGAATGTTAAAAAACTGATATTTTAACTCTGTGTCACCCAAATACCCATGCTGTTTTATCTAGTCTTTGTTACAATTGTATTTGCATTTGGAAAAGGTAGTCCATCTAAATATTTCCAAAAGTTTATTCATAAAAATGAACAACTTAAGTTATTTAACAAGTTGTAGAAAATGGAATGTATACTTGGCTTCCATATCTCTACAAATTTCTTAATAAAATTCATTCACTCTTTCATGTACTGTGTATGCCTTCTCTGAGATTTAGGTATGCTAGGTATCCTGTAATCCCCAGAAAGGAAGGAGGAGCTAACCTTTCAGAATCCCTCTGCTTGATGGCAGAAATTGTAATGGGAATAAGGATGACTACTTTAAGATGGAAATGGCACAGAAAGAGTGCTATTCTTAGAAATACACATGGACTTATGCTGATCAGAGTAAGAAACTTTGGATTAAAAACTTAGGACAAAGTTTTATAAAAGAAAGACATAAGAATTATGTCATGTCTTGGGGATGTATAGTAGTTTGACAAGAAGGAGTTTTTCTGGCTAAATGAAACAGGAAAGACAAGAAGAGTGAGAATCATTGTCATTGGGCAAGGGTTCAAAACACGTTTGAAAATTAAGTCTTGTGGAAAACTAATTTCATGATTTTACACATAAAAAATACTAAGCCCATTCCTCACATCTCTCCAAAACTTATCACCAATCACACTGGAATATAATGACTGGTATAGCATTCTCCATCCTAGATACTGTGAGCTTTTCAACACAATAGTTGTGCTTCATCTGAGTGGCACTAGCTTATGGTGCATTTGGTAAGTTAGCTCAAATGCTTAGTAAATATTCAGTGAATAAATGAATTAGTTTACCCATCAATAAGTTAATGCCTCAGTTTGCAGTTCCCTGACTAAGTGGGTTTCTCACCGATTCGACTTAAAACATGTTAAGAGGAGAAATCACTTTCGTGTTTCTTTCAGTAAAGTAATATGGACATATCGAAGTATACATGTATTTTGAAAGAATTCAGGCAATAAATCATGTATTTAAAAAACTAAAGAAAAGTGAAGTGTTGTCAATTATTTTATAAAGTCTTTGTTTTATTTTTTGAGAAGTTGCAACCTTGTAGGAACAGCCTTACCTTATTGTTTTGTACTGCTATAGCAGGATACTTGACACTGAGTAATCTACACTGAATTTCTTACAGTGTGGAGGTGGGGAAGCCCAAGGGCTAGAGGCTTATATCTGCTGAGGGCCTTTTAACTGCAGCATCCATGGCAGAAGGCAAATGGGCAGAAAATGACTCACACACAGGATAGAAGAAAGGAGTTGTTCTCCTTTTATCAGAATTAACTTCCAAAATGACAAGATTAATGTATTCATCAGTCTGGAATCATCATATACTATCTATCTCTCAAAAGTTTCACCTCTCTACTCTGTTGTAGCAGAAATTAAGTTCACAATACACAAACTTTTGGAGTGCATTGAATTTTTTTTTTCCAGTACTGGGAATTGAACTCAGGACTTTGAGCTTGCTAGGCAGGTGTGGTACCACCAAGCTACATCCCCAGCCCATTGGGGTCCATTCAAATTGTAGCATGACTCTATTCTCAGCTGTTCATGTAGTTAGAGAAAGAAGTATTAGACAATATTCTTTGTTATAGTTCTAGGAATCTACAGTTCACACATGGAAGGTTTTGACCAAAGAATTTCAAACAGAAGAGCTGTTCAGTGTGAAAGCACTTCAAATTAATTGTGACAAAAATAAAATCATTTCAAAACGGAGAACAAAGAGTTGAGAAAAATTGCCTCACTCTTATGTTTTAGATTTGAAATGTACCCCAAATGTCTCATGTGTTTGGGAGATGACTGGATCATAGGAGCCCTGTAATTGACATATTGTTAGAAGGTAGGGCCTGGTTGGAGGTGGGTCACTGCGGGTGTGACCTAGGAAAGTATATTCTCATCTTCAGCTCCTCACCTCTCTCTCTACCTCCTGGCTGCCAGGGATTGTGGACCTTTTCTTCTGCCCAGGTTCTTTCACCATGCCATTTCTGCCTTGTAGCCAATCACCCATGTACTGAAAACCAAGGCCAAAGTAAACTTGTTCTTTAAGTTGTGGGTGTCAAGTATTTTATTCTAATGATGAGAAAGTGACTAAGATAATGACCAATATAGACAGTATTTGATTCCAAAAATTCACTGCTATCTAATTTCTGTCATTTGACCTCTTGCAGAGGACTGCAACCAACACAATGGAGGTGAGGGAGCAGTAGCTAACAGAGGTTAAATGCTGAGAATGCCCGAGGCTGGGTAATTTAATTTATAAGGAACAAAGATTTTATTTTTTATAGTCTGGAGGTGATGAAGTCCAAGGTCTAGGGCTTGTGTCTAGTGAGGGCCCCTTTATTGCATTATCCTATGACACAGGCTGATGAGCAAGAGATCACTTATGCTCAGAAGAGAAGAAAGGGACCAAACTTACTTTATCAGAACTTCCTTCCACAGATCACACATCTCCTGAATGGCAAAGGTGATTGTAATTCAAACCAGATCTACTTATTCACTTAAAAGCCTGTATTCCCTTTCCCACAGTGCGCCCCACTCCTATAATCTTAAAATGAGGAAGTCTGCCTATGAAGGAAACTTTCACTAATATCACATTGTGCTTTTGGATTTGAAACCATGACACTGATTTGGGTGGTTTGTGATAAAAAATAAAAGGCATGCTCTTAAGAGACTGTAACACTATTCTCTCAGTTATACACAATATTTCTCAGTAGATTAGCAAAATGTGTGCCCCATGATCTGATTCAACTGGACACCATCTGTCAGGATTACCATTTCCACTTGTCCCCATTTCCTGGTGCACTCCCTGAACATGCATAGATAATGGCTCTTGAGGAGCTCTTTCTTAGAAATGATTCTTCATCTTCCCTAAATTGTTTATCCTCATGTGAATTTCACTACCAATGATTGTCAGGCACAGGACTAGACTCAATATTACATAGCCTACTATCTGACTGTCATTCATGGAATTCTAAGATGAAGACTCCTTACAGAAGCGTATTCAAATTTGTTTGGTTAACAAATACAATAGAAATACCTAATATTGTAAATCTAGTAGTGTCTTTTATTCCTCCAAGTATGGAACTCTTCAAATTTTCTTAGCATAAGTTACATTGATACAAATATCATTTCATCACAAACTAATTTTACAGATAAAAATGGTATAATCCTCCACTATTTTATAATATTTGTTTTTTTTATTACTGTATGTTGCTAATACAAAATGGGAAAGTATAATGGTACAGGTATTTAACATATCTTGATCTTTTTCTATGCCATGATCCTCCCTCCTTTTTCTTCTCTTTTCTACCTCTCTACTTTCCCCTTTGTTCTTATCCTCTCCCAATAGTCTACATCTATTGCCTACCTCCTAGTTTTCTGTCAACCTTCCTTTATTTTATATAATTAACAGGTTTATCATATAAGAGAAACAGCATATTTAACTGTCAGAATCTGTGTTATTTATCTCATATTATGGTGTCTAGCTTCGTCTATGTTCTGGTAAATGACATGATTTCACTATTCTTTATGGCTGAAAATATTCCATTGTGCAAATATATATTTTTTATCCATTCATTTGTTGATGGGAATCTAAGCTATTTGCACAGCATGATTATTGTGAATTGCCCTGCTATAAACATGAGTATGCTCATATCACTATAGTATGTTGATTTTAATTCTTTCAGGATTATACTCACGAATGCTATAGCTGGATCACATGCTATTTCTGTTTAGTATTTTGAGGAATCTCTGTACTGATTATCTTAGTGGTTGTACTAGATTATACTCCTCTGACAACCTTGCTAAAGCCTAAAGATTCATTGTCTTTGGTATATTTTCATAAAGGTCATTCTAACTGGGATGAGATAGAATCTCAATGTAGTTTTTATCCAGTTATCCAAAGGCTAAAGATACGGAGTATTTCATCATATACTTATGGTCCATTTTTATTTCCTCTTTTGAGAAGGGTCTTTTAAGTCCATTTGCACACTTTTTGATTGGTTGTTTTTATGGAATCCGACTTTGGGTTCTTTATAGATATTAATTCTCTGTCTGAAGAGAAGCCAGTAAAAATTTTGTCCCATTCTGTGGCTTGCCTTTTCACTTTGTTTCCTTTGCTCTGCAGAAGCTTTATATTTTGATGTAATCCCATTACTGATTCTGAATATTGATTCCTATAATTTTGGAGTCCCATTCAGAAAGTCAACCTGTTCTTATGGTTTCAGTTTCTAGTTTTATAGCTAGGTCTTCAGTCCATTTTTATTTGATTTTAAAACAGGGTGAGACATAGAGATCTACTTTTCAAAATTGTGCATATGGATATCCAGTTTTCCCAGCATCATTTTTAAAGAGGCTGTCTTTTCTTCAGTGTAGTTTTAATGTTATGTAATTTTCATTACAAATGTTTTTTGTTTTCTTGGTTCAGTTAATTCCTAGATATTTAATTTTTAAGCTGTAGCAAATAGAATTGATTTCTTCCTTGGTTTGTTTGTTTTTCTCACATAAGAGAAATCATATGGTATTTCCACTTGTGAGTCTGTGTACTGGAGCCTCTCAGTGTTCTTCAAGATTCTCTCGGAGAGAGTTGGATCCATTTTTGGTAGGTCTCAGCCTCAGGTTTCCAGGACACATCCTTGCTATGACTTGTGCAGTGAGCTTGGCCTGTTCTCTCAGGTGGTCTCAGCCTCAGGTTAAAAGGCCGTGAGTCTGTAAGAGCCTCTGTGGCAATCTCAGCCTCTTCCTTCACTCTAGCTATTGGCATGCCTGGTTCCCAGTTATGGTGCAGTTCTCCCTGTTTCCCTCTGGCCTGCAATTCCAGCACCATCCAGGGGTGAGGAAAGGGATATCCCCCGCTAGAACCAATCTTGTGTTCTTTCTCCAACCCTGATGCTCACAAAGTTGCCACTGTTCTCCAGATTTCTCTCAGGCTTGTGCTTCTCACTGTGCCCTGTGTTGGGAGACACAAAAGCCCAACAGGACCATTTGGACCATGTCTCACCACTTCTATCTCTGCCTCAGTTTCCATCCCCCAATTTATTTCTTGGTTTGCCTGGGTTCCCTGTGTTCCTTTCCCCCCAGTCTCTCTCTGGCTTGAAGTTTCCCTGTGCTAGGGAGATCAAAGCTATAACTGGGCCAACTGGGTTGGTGATCACAACTTCTGCCCCCTTCACAGTGCTTTGTGTTTTTTATCTCATGATTCCCACAGGACCTGGGATCAGGGAGATTCTCCCTATCATGAATATCTTAGTCTCCAGGTCCTTCCATCCCAGTGGGATTGCCACTGAGCTGCCACTGGGGTGAGTCATGGCTAATATAAGCATTTAGCAGGTACCCTGGAGAATTTGGGGTGTTTCACAAAATGACACAATCTCCAAACTTGTCCTTCAAGCTGGGGTGAGGTAGAACAGCAGCTTCACTTCTTATTCTGGCTTTCCTTTTTCTATATTTATACTGTTCAGTATCTTACTCAGATTGCACTGCCACTGGTCATTTGCTACCACCTCATGCAGCCACATCACTACTAACTTGAGTGCATGGCCCAGAGTGACTTGTGAGTGGTGCTTCCTCTAGACTTTTGTGATGGAATCCTTGGTCTTCCATTTTGAGCACAGTGATGGTATAGGAAAGCCTCTTGATAATATGGGAAAGAGTTTTTTTGATTACACAGCCTCTGCAGTATGTTATACTTGTCACTCCAAATACAATAGAATGCAATAAAATGTTCAAAATTCTGTAGTTTTTAGTACAGTCACACAGTTGGATATCCTGAATCCTACAGTACACAAGCAGAGTTTATTGATAGCAAAAAAAGATAGATAAAGGCTAGTTTTTCTTTTCTTGCTTTCACATTTTTCTGACAGCCTTATCATTGGCTTTTCTCTTTTCACAGACTTTTTTTGTTTTGTTTTGTTTTTACAATGGTGACTTCTGAGGATGGAGCTAGGAGCTTTCTTTCTGATCAACTCATATATATTGTTTTCTGTGCTACTTCAGAGTCATTCATGACCCTCTGCTTAGCTACCAGCTCTCTAGGCCATGCCTAACTAACATTGTGTTATATGTATTTCATGGATAAACACAATTTATAGTTTACTTGGATAATATAATTATGTAGAAGCCAAGTTTCTAAGTAGCCACTTATTAGAAATGAAATAACACTGATTTGCCTTTATTTGGAGACTTGCTAGTTATACACAGTTTTTCATTTCCTGCCTGTCATCTTACTTGTATTGTTTGCTATTTGGGAGTAATTGCAGTATCATATGTAGGCACTTAGTTGTAGTATGCAATTCTCCTCAGTCTTGGTTCAGAAATGATGTCAAGCATCATGAAGAGTTAATTTGGAGAATCTTAGTTTCTTGGTTGAAAAAGATTTATTTGACCTATTCTGGAGGAAGATTACACTTTTCTTCTAATATCAAAGCCTACTAAGATAAATTGTGGCTGCTTGGTAAAGGTCTAAAGAGTACAAGCTTGAAATTTCATGTTTATGTTAAAATTTTCAATGTAGTATATAAAATGCACTGTGCAGAATCTTCCCCAAGCAATTAGTGCCATTAACACCTTCAGCAAGCATATGGTCACAGTGGAGAGAAAATTAGCCCCATGCCAGATTTCCTTTGCTGTTTGTATATTTTGGACACAGTCCATTAGTGTGACTTTCCTTCAAATCTATCTCCCTTAAAGAGGTGGTATTCTCTATTATCTTAATAGTCAATTATTTAGTATCCCCCAGTGACTACCTTTCCAAGGATGATTGCTTTCCTGTTTATTTCCCCTCTACCTCCAACTCATAATCATCATGTCATGGTTATTTCTATCATCATCAAACAATCTAATGAGAATTCTTATTTTATAGAAAAATGGTTACTGGCCTCTCATCATCAAACAACCTAATAAAGAATTCTTGTTTTACAGAAAAATATCAAAATATGCTTTTATTTTATTTTCAGGGACAACTTTACTATGAAGCTGAAGAATGTATGTTTCTATACCCCTTGCTTTCCTGGCTACCTCTCAAGGATGTGAGATTCACACTGCCTTTTTTTTTTTTTTTTTTAAATCCAGGAGCAGAAGTACATGGGAAGTAGAGAAAACAGAAATTAGAAAGCTAGAAGCTGTTTTGAAAAATGCTTTCAGACTTTACAAAACATATATGAAAAGAGAATTTATATTTCCCCATATTTGGCTGGATATTTATATGACAATTCCAATAACCAGATACAAGATCAAAATTAAAACTAAGGTACATTTACCCATAAAGAAAATATAATGCCACTGAAAGATAATTTAAAGATTTTTCTGTAGAAAATTATATAAGTATTTTTATGAGAAATTGATCAAAACATAAAGTAAAACAATAAGAAAATCATGATATAGATATGTTTCCTGCACTTAGTGATAATTGTGACACTATCAAACTATTTGTTATTGAAAAATTTATGAAACTTTAAAATATAAATATTAATGTTTAAAAATATTTTTGTTTATTCTTTCATTTTATTAAAGAAGGGCAAATCTCTGAATCTGTTTAAATGTTAAGCTCTCAGCTCTAAAACTCCTCATATTATAAACATGCTTCTTTATATCTAATTTATTTTTGGTTTTGTGGTCTTTATAAAGTTCCAGAGTTCTTCTATGAATCTATTCTTCAGTCCTTTTCAGCTACATATCTGAAACTCAGATGTTTTTATTTTTGTACAAGTTTGCAATATTCAAATCACCACCTTTTTCTCTATTTAGTTTGCTTATGCAACAATACTTATATTTGTACTCCTAATTAGTGTATATGCCATTTGGTTATTATTCTACATTTTAATTTCTGAATTTTGTATTAACTCTTTGTAATTCTATTTGCTCAGAAACTTTGTCATTTCTCTGTCACTATCACATATCCATTGCTCACAGTTCATATGTAGTTTATTTTATTAACATCCCAATTAACATTCCCAATGGGAATTCTGGTCATTATATTTTCTATTTAAATATTGATTTCTCTAATTTTGAATTGTCCACTACTTCCAGTTAAGATTACTTAGTACAGCATATAAAATTTTAGTTCATCCAAAGTTAAGTTTCCCTGAGACCAACAAAGCCTAACTCACTCATTTAATCATTCCAAATATTTTGCCATTTCTTCTTCAAAATTAATTTTATTGGTACATTTTAGGTATACAATATAATAACATTCATCATTGCAAATTTGTACCTTTACGTAATCTCTCTTTGTTCTTATTTTTTTCCCCATTCCTCTCCCCTCCCTTCAACCGGTTCACCCTTCCCTATTTACAAAGACTTTGCTTTCATTTTTTCATATTAATTCCATTCCCTTCTTTCCTTTCCCATACGCCTCTCACTTCCTCTTCCTCTTTGCCCTTTTCTTCCTATTTTACATTATTTATTATACATTTTAGTCCTTATTTACACTTTCAATTTGCCATTTACATTTCAATATAGCTAGAACCTCTAAGGTTCAATAGTTTCATTTTTCCCTTTGTACACGTCTTTCCTCACCTATGTGCCCAAAACAAATTAAGGTGATTGCTTCTTTCTCAATTCCCTTTTAGGTGACTCCCTTGTCTTCTTAGATCCTTGTGTTAGAAAAGGATTTGCTCTCTTTTCAGATCCTAGAGATCACTTGACACACACGTGTGCTTTTCTTATAAAGTTTAACATATTTGGTTGTTGACACTACTTATAAAGTTTAACATGTTTGGTTGTTGATTATTTTAGTTGCACTTACAATTACTTTCTCTTTTGGGAGTTTTAACTTCTCTATTTTAGGATTTGTGGTCATCACATTGCCTATTTCTGTGCTAATTTTAGATATGTAGCTTTTGTTTTTGGAGGGAATGTATTCTACTTTTTAATCAAATTGACAGATACTCTACAACAATTTACTATAAAATCATTATATAATGATACTTCAATTAGATTCTCACTAGAATGGACTTTTTAATTCAAGTATGAAAATTTTTATGAGACAGTTGATTTGATTTTTTTTTAATATTTGGACAAATAAGCAGTACGTTTTAATTTAAATGGCTTGCCATAAGAAAAAATATGCAATTTACATAAAACATTGCAATCTATTACTTGTTTTGAGGCTTGTGATGGTTAATCCTGATTGTCAACCACTCTGCATCAAGAGATGCCTAGGAGTTTGATAAACCACACATCTGGGTGTGTGTGGATGAGTCATGGGGGGGGGTGACCTGGGATGCTAATTTTATCTGATCACACCTCTTTCTCTCTGGCACTATCCCACTGTGTTCTGTTCCTGCCAGCCAGGAAGTAAGGAATTTTGCCCCACCTTGCCTTTATACAATGATGTTCCTGCTTTGGGGGCAACTGGGTGTGGACTGAACCCTCCAAAACTCAGAGCCAAAGTATCCTCTCTTACTTTAACCTTGCAAATGCCAACTATTTTTGCAAAGCAACAGAAAGGTTTTCTGATTTATATATAGGATGCATAGAGACTTATCCAAGTATAAAACAAATCTTATAAATCAAAATCTCCGTTTTCAGGCATCAAATCAAGGTTTTCTTCTACTTCACCATAGTTACCCTCAGAATTTTCTCCTTCTACTATTTTTAGGTGAACTATTCTTCTGTACTATGTTTCTTCCATTTCTTTCTCCCTTGTCCCTCCTTCCAATTCTTTTATTTCTTCCTCACTGTAAGTATTTAACAATTCATTGTAATTTACAAAGTGGTCTCATTCAACTCATTTGAATTCCATGAAGACTATGTGAAGAAATTCTATTCTGAGGAAACTGTCTTTGTGATTTTAAGGGCTTTGATACGAATTATCCTTAGAATTGTTTTAATCTCTGTTTTGAAATGGATCTCCTATGTATAAATAGTATGATATTTCTATCAAATTCTTTGTCACTTCCAAAACCTTATTAAAGTTGAAAAAATAACTCTGCCGTTCATTATTTGAGCAACTATTTATGATCCACCATAAACATGACATTGTGATTAAAGGACAGGTTACATGGATGCACATGCAGGTTCATAAACCCAAAAGTTTCCTTTTGAAGTGAAGTGAAATATAAAAAGAAGACTGTCTCAATAAGTAAAATATAATTATAAAATAAAAATAGGTAATCAATTATAAACAAAATACAATTTTTTTTCATTAAGTTTATTGGTACACTTTAGGTATACAATATGATGATCTTCATCATTGGGAATTTGTACTGAAAGTGTAAATAAGGATTAAAATGCATAATAGATAATGTGAAATAGAAAGAAAAGGACCAAAGGGGAAAGGGAAGTGGGAGGAGTAGGGGAAAGGAAAGAAGGGAAAGGAATAAAAATGAGAAAAGGAAAAAATGGAAAGAAAGTCTTTGTAAATAGGGAGGGGTGGAGGGGCTGAAGGGAGGATAGGGAAATGGGGAAAAAATAAGAACCAATATACATCATGTAAAAAAATACAAATTTAATATTGCTTATTAATAATAATTTCAAGAAATACCTTATAAGTTGAAAGCATTGAAAATAGGTACATTCACAAAAATATATGCACAATGCTAATCCGGGAACAATAAGACCTAAAGAAACAAATTGAATGCATCAATAAATTTAGAAACTTTGAACATTTTATGAATTATATTAACAAATCTCCCCAAAACAAAATAAAAGCCTTAGTTTCAGTAATACCACAAGAGTTCTAATAAAGTTTTATAATTAGAAAGTTTTACATCATATATTTCAGTCATTAGTTTCTTCATGAGGCTAGTATAATCTTGATTTCATAATGAAATAAAACCATTCCTAAAAAAAAAGTATATTCTAATTTAATTTAGCAATATACTATTATATCTGGACATTAAAAGAAATAGATTCTGCTCAAGAACTGTGAGGATTTTTAAATATTTCAATGTCTATCCATAGGAATAGCCATTCTTGAATAAGAAAAACAGAATCATGTGAATGTATTAAAATGTGTAGCAAAAGTATTTGATCAAGCATGCCATCTATTTATATTGGAAATACTTTACTGTTAAGAAGAGAATTTAGTTTCTTTAACTCAATCAGGTCTATATACTAAATATCATCCGAAACACACTAAATATTACATTTAATTGCCAATCTTTGACTCATTCCCTTTAAGATTTTGAAAGAGAAGTCTACTGTCATTGATATCAGAAGTTCTTGCCAGGGCCGGGGATTTAGCTCAGTGGTTTTGCTTCCTGCCTCACAAGCATAAGGCCCTGAGTTCAATCCCTGGTACAAAAAAAAGAAAAGAAAAGAAAAGAAGTTCTTGCCATTATATAAAAGAAAAAGTTATAGAATAAAAAAATATATCAATATATAAGAATAGGAAGTAAAGAGGCAAAACTTTATTAAAAATCAAAGATCTAATTGTAAGCCATTATACCTGATATGATGACTAAGCAAAATGTTCAAATACAGTGTGATATAAAAATCCAACACTTTTTTCATCAGATATTAACAGTATGGAATGGGAAGAAGAATGCTACTCATAATATCAGCAAAACTATAAATTACCTAAGAGTTACCCAGCAAATACTTTCTATTTTTGATTATAGATGGGAACAATCTCAGTGCCCTGTTTTAGTAAAATGCGTAAGTATGGGAGGAATAACTATGTGGAAGTAGACACACAGTGAAATAGACACATTAATAGTGACCTTATGTGAAAAAAATAGGTAACAGAATGAGATATATATCATAAATATTCTTATGTAATAAAAAGCTTGCTAGAAAAAGTCATTCAAGGACATGTATTAGAGAATCTAACTAATAGCAATGGCATTAAGTATCAAGAATGATTAAAAAAGTGGTAAGCCAAGAAGCTACAGTATAAACATAATAAATTGTAGATGAGTGACTATAGAGACCTATAGACATTATGATTAACTTACTTCACTTCATGTGAGTTTCACACACACACACACACACACACACACACACACACATAGAACAAAAATAATGAGAAAATCTCCCTCAAAGATTAATGATTAAAACCATTACAGAAACCATCACAGACCATCAAACTCATCATCTTCTTATCTAACAGACGAGAAGATTTAATCCCAATGGATTCAGTCATCTGTCATAGTCATGCATCATTGATGACCTGCCTTCCCATTCCCAGGTCAGTGCTCTATCTTCTGCACTATGAGACATTTCTGTTTCAGAAAGTCATGGCTTCATATGGTCTTCCCATGAATGTTACATCCTATGATGTCCTCAATGAACTTATTCATTTGCAGTTTCATCTTCTGTAACTACAACATAACAAACCAGAGGTGGAAAGCTGAGTTAGATGATTCTTGCATTTCACTGGAAAGGATTCAATTAGCAAAGTGTGAGTTTTCAAATTGCTGGTCACAAAAAGGAAAACATAATCATGCATTTGAAGAATATATTATCTAATGAAAATAACTATTTTAAATACTTAAAAGAACAAAAACAGTTTTGTGGTTTTTTTTCTAGTTTTGTGTGATGGTGAAATGGTTTCATTCTGTACAGGCCCTGGGCTTGCCAATGTTCACTTGCTTTTTTTGTTTGTTTTTATCTTTTCAGGCAGGGTCTCCCTTTGTAGTTCGGGCTGGCCTTGAACTCACTATGTCACCCACGCTGGCCTAGAACTCAAGGCAATCCTCATGCCTCAGCCTCCTAAGCTTAACATCTTAGATGGATTTAGAGTTTTCTGATGTTGCACTGGAGAAATAGTCCCTAGGTTGGAATAATTAGCCATAAATGGAACTGTATTTACTTAACAAGAAATAAGTGTAATAGTATTCTTCCACAACTGAAAGTAATCAAAATTGGCATAAAAACAATTGCTCATTTGAGTGAGATGGTGAAATGATGCTCCAGTGTTTCTAGCATCAGCAAGATAATGCAAGATATCCAAAAGGCAATGATAATTATTAAAAGCTAGCAGGAAACTTCTGTGTATCGCAAGTGATGACATTTGTCTCAAAGAGTATGATGGGACAGAGACCTAAAGTCAAAATTGGCACATTCATGTCAGGAGAATACGCTGCCCCCTCTCAAAACAAAAATCAAGCTGATTCTATTGAAAATAGAGATTTGTAAAGTAGAAAAATAAATGCCCATTTTATGACCGGGACTCCTGGAAGATGACTGGCATTCACCTTGATGTTTTACCAATGTCTTTCAACTTTCTGTCATCAGCGTAGACGAAGCCTACTGCTAACAGTTACTGCATTGAAAAGTCATTTGTGGCATTAGAAGGACACAAAATATAGTTCCAGGAACCATATTTTGTATTCTGATTCAGTCACCTTTTAATTGTTAGAACTTGGAAATGTTTCCTATTTTCTCTGAAGGTCAGTTTTCTCAGCAGTAAAATAAGAATAATAAGTAATATTTCTTGCTTTGGTATAAACATGAAACTCAACTGAAAAAATAAATATGAAACATCCAGTCAAAAGTCAAAGGCCAGAAAATAACTGCACAGTCCCATCTGAGTATGTATTAGGAAACAACAGAATGGTGGAAAAGGATCAAAGTGAAAATATTTTGAAAGTGATATAAATTTGAGGTGTTTCCTGGAGGAGTTTGGTTGCACAATACCAGCAATGGACAAAGACTGGAAGTCCAGATTGAGGAAACAATCTTACAGTATGCCTATCATGATGTGTAGTATAGATAAATATAGTATGGTATGTATAGATTCATTAACTAATTCATTAATGTATAGATACATTAATTTATTAATACCCATTGTCTAATAAGACATTATTGTATGTCCTGGGGATATAGCACTGAAAGAAAAATTTAAAATGAGAAAAAAATTAATCACTGTACTTTAAAACAGATCTCATATAAATATATATACTAATGGAAATACAAAGCAGAGTGTATAGAGTAAATAAAGTGGAACTGGGTCTCTTGTTTTCAATAGTTTTCGATGAAATGGCTCTTGAAGTCTTGTTTTAACAGTTAAATCCCTGAATATATCTACACTACAAAAAAAGAGCAAGAATCTTTGGGCTCAGTTAGCCACTTCTGTTCCAAATGTTAATTTAACAATTAGGTTTATTGTTAGCTTAAGGTGCTAATTCATCTTATTTAATTATTAAAATGAGCTTTACTATAAGAATAATAAATTTGGCTTTGCATATTTTATTAAATTAAGGCTTAAAATATTAAGTCATTAACTATGGTAACGTGGAAAATATTGGGGTCAGAACTCTTAACAATGGTTTTATAATGTATATTATTTCTTATTATTATCGGTATCTTATAAAGCATGACACTTTTCATTACTTAATATAGTGGATTTTAGGCATTTATGTTAGTTCTTGAATGAATAGGAAAATTCTTTAAAATTAAAACCACAAAAATCACATATATATTGATGAATGCTTACACTGCGTCAGGCACTGCATCAGGAATAAAACCAAAGGCACTTACTAGTGGACATAACTCCCTTTAAGATTTAAAGTTCAGGTATATGGCTCTGAAAGAAGACAACTCTATGGAAGATCAGATAAACCAAGAGTATCTAATGCTAGGCTCAAAAAGCTTATCCAACTTTTAAGATCTCCTCATTTATCATAGTATCTGAGTCCTTCCATCGTGGAGTTATGTAGGTAAGAATACCAGTTTAGACTCCCTTGCAGAGTTGAGATAGTCTACACCAGGGGTGGGGAACCTATGGGACACATGACACAGTGGGCACTCAGAGCTCTCTGTCGCCATGTGAGCCAAGTTGTCCCAACAGCCCAGCATCGAATGACAAGTGTTTTCTAAACTAAAACCTCAATATTGAGGCTTAATTGCAACATTGGCACTTTGCAATAAATAAGTGGGTTTTCGATTGCAGTTTGTGCACTCAGTTTCTAAAATGTTCACCATCACTGGTCTATACCTTTTAAAACACCATTACTAAAAATTTGGGGATAAACATGAACATAAGCAAAAGAATAATAGCCAATTATTGTCTATCGTGGAAGTTTATATTTGTACCACCTATTGTGTCAGATCGTTTCTTATGTCCATGAGTCTTTCATATTCTACTAGAACTTCTAGGAGAAGAGCAAAACTCTATTTCTATTTTCCACATTTCCTAGGATGAGATTCTCTTTGAGAATTATTGACATGTTAATCTGATGGACAGACTACACCCCTATGAGTTCTGATTATTTTGGCTCTTTTATAATCCTGTCTAGGAGAAAGAGAGAGAGAGACAGAGGCTGACTTTATTTGTATTCTTCTTGGATCCTTCCTTTCTGTTCTAGTTATGGAAACCATTCCTTGCTCAAAGAATTGACCCCAAGCATAACCTTGTCTTATATATTGCACGCAACTTTCTGTACATACTATATTGGCTTCATTCTGACAGCCCATAAACACAGTGATAGTTTAATATAGTAGAAAAGTACAGCTATTATTTATTTTTAGGGATTTTCCCATTTACAATTTATCAATCAATTCATCTTTCTAGCAATTTAATCTTCCAGTTAGTCATTCATCAGATTTTCACTCATCCACTAATATACAGAAAAGTCAACTGTTGTAAATGACTGTGTGAGACATTTAGTACACAGCCATGGTCAAAACAAAGTCATTATCCACTTCTTCAGACTACTGAATAAGTACAAAGATACAGAATAATTATAACCCAGGAATGGAAATGCATTCAATAATATAACACAAAAATGGAAATGCATTCCTGTGATGAATGAGACTGGAAAAGCAAGAGTATGTTGACTACCAGAGTCATTATCACAGCTTTCATGGAAAAGATACTTTATTAACTGAATAACCCTAGCACACAAGCAGAGGATAGATATTCCAGGTCAAGAAGGTAGACATTTTGAAGGAACATGAATGTGAAAGAGAAGGTCATACTAACTAACCTGAACTAGATTTCAATATCTAGTGTATTATACAGCAGAAAGGACATGATGCTGGAAATGGAAAGGCTATGTGGTTGGCAAAGTAGTCAGAAGACAAGAACCATCTTAGAATATTTTACTTTGTTTTGAAAGCAAGTAGAAGAATTTTAAAATGATGTCTGTCTTCCCTCTGATACCTTGAAAGGCATGTGGTATGAGAGTGACTAGGTTTTCCAGCATCAGGTTTAACTCACGTGTTAGAAGTTATAAGACTTGTTTTTAAAAAATGTACTGTGGCTTAATAGAATTTCTCATCCATTTATGACCAAGACTCATGAGTGTAGTATTTCTTAATAGAAAATCATTAATTCTCCTGCTACAAGAACATTAATCATAATACCTTCTTTTGTTAAATTCTGATGTTCTTGAACATGTAATTATATAGGTCAAGTCTCACAAATGCTTGATTCAGCATAAGTGAGGCATTGCTGAAAGATGTATTGCTTATATCTGTACTTCAATAATAAGCTTAAATATGATGACCAGACATTTGTCATAATTCAAATGGATTTCTACCCTGGCTGGATCTCATGTAAAGAAATAGCCACACAATAGCAAACTTAGCTTTTCTCTGCTTATTCTCCTAATAGCTGAAATTTGGAAATCCATAAGGAGCTACACCTTGTGTAGCATGCAATATTTCAGATTCACGAGAAAGCAAAGAAGAGAGGAGATGAAAATCAGTGTATGAACACTAAGTTCCCCCAGGGAACTATGTCTTTAAAGTAGGCTACTGCTCTCAAATAATATGTAGCAACATTTCACAAGAGGATGGACTGGATATTATCCATATCCTAAGTTTCCTGCACCTTCTTACCTCAGTCTTGGCTTTGCAGTGTGTTATATAAGAAAGAACAGCCTAAAAAGTCCTAACTGAGATGTATTTGGTAGAAAAATTCACTGATTTTGGCAAAAAATAAAAAGAAGAATATTTGAGAAAGGGGTAAAATAGGTAAATATATATTAATACACTATTATGCAGTTTGCTAGGTATGCTATTACAAGGAACTTACTACAAATTAGGTAAGATAGCATAGGAATTTATTGTGTCGTGTTTCTTGAAGCTAGAAGTCTTAAGTTGTTCACAGGTTGATTCCTTTGTAGGACGTCAAGGGAGAATTTATTCCATGATTGTGTCCTGTCTTCTGCTGGTTTGTTTGTAATTTCTGGCATTCCTCAAATTAAGGCTTCACCCTATCCTTACCTTCATTTTTAAATGGTGCTCTCCCCTAGTACATGCCTATGTCCGAATGTACAGCAATCATATTGAATTAAAACCTACCTTAATTTGGATTCATTTCAACTTAGTTAATGTGAGAAAATATTTAGTGAATCACAGATAGTAACATAATTGTTTTTATTTTGGGTGGAGATTGTATAAGAGCTGGAAAATGGGTGGCCATTGTACAGAATCCAAAGTAAATGTTACTGATTAGAGTGATATCTAGGGGTAGGTGACAAAGTTCTATTCTTAATTCTGGTTCTTACCATTTATTAAGTGCTTATTCAATATTACTATTAAATATTTCATAAGCTAACTACCCATGATATCCCTGTAAAGTAGGCAATTTATTCCTGGTGTACAGATGAATTAGTAGAGGAAACTGTAGGGTTCCTAACTACCAAAGCAATTAAGCAAGTAAGAGATAGAGTCAAGTTTAAAATTAGTCTTATTCAAGAGCCCATTTTACATTGCTTCTAAAGGTGCACTATTACCTTCCCTGTCTTCCAGTCTTTTTTAATGATCTACAAATCTTAAAGCTTTGTGGTCTAAATGAACTTAAAGCAAAGAAAGGGCTTAGTCTGTTCTTAATGCATTTTTTATGTTGTTATAACAAGGAAAAAGGAGAATGAGGAGAAGAAGAAAATGAGAGTCCAATATATTTGAAGCACAAGGGGATAGACCTCAGTACATGGGGAAGGACCTCAGCACTGAGTGGAACCCATAGATGGCTTGCATGTGCCAGATGGCTCCTCTGGGGATGAATATAACTTGCAAAACTGATTAGTGCAGATAATATGTAGGAGACTCTCAACTACTTAGACTAAATGACAAGATTTTCACCTAAGTCTGTTTTGTTACCATTAAAAAACTCTATCCTAGGCCTTGGATTTAGCTCAGTGGTTCCGCCGCCTGCCTCGCAAGAGCAAGGTCCCGAGTTCGATCCCCAGTACCAAAAAAGAAACTGTATCCCCAGAGAAGGTAGCATAAACAACAGGCTTAAAACACTGTTGAGTAAGTTATAAGGATAGGTTTACAGTACAGCAATACAATAAAACATGAGGTAAGAAGTAGTGGCCAAGAAGACAATATTTTCCTTTCATCACTAGCCTGATTTGATAATGGAGTCTTATCAGTACTGCTAATAAATTAAGTAGTAACAAAATCAATAATATTAATTAGCTCCACAGTAGATCCTGATTCTAGAACATTCTGTAGGTATTCACTTTCTAATACCCTCTTTTTGTATCTCAGAACTTTATGTGAAATGTAAAACAAGCAAAGGATCCCTGCATAATATAAGTAATATTGAAAAAATTTCAGTAATTGTCACACAAGGAGATGAAAGTCTCCATCCATTTCCATCATTCCAAGATCCTGACTAAGGAAAACAAAATAAAAGACAACAAAACACTTCAACATTTTTACCAGGGAAAGGTCTCTCCTTTCTGGTTCTGCTTCTGATGTGGCTTCTTTGTTAGGTCTTCTAGAACATCACTTCCCAATCCCATACTCCCAGCACTACAGGGAAAAGGAGTAATAGCATTCTCCTTGGGACCCAGAAGCAAACCTCATTTGTGTGTTGAGCTGCATAAATGATTGTTACTAAACCTACTACCACTGTGTAGATGGACAGGCAAAGCAGAAAATAAGGCTTAAATGTGTCTCTACCTCATAGTGCCCCTTTCCTCTCCTTTTGTGTTGGGAAGAGGCAGGGTATTGTTACTGTTTTTCCCATGGCCTCCACACATTCAAGGATGCACTTTTCCTTTGTACTTTATGTGTCCTGTGGGTTGCCTTCATTTCCGGTTTTAATCATTGACTCATAGTTCTCAGACTAATGCCACCTCTTATTTACATGGTGCTAATTACATTACTATTCCAAAGGACAAATTATAGTAGTTTAATAATAAGCATCCAATGACCTGCAATCCTTTAATCTTTCATATGTAGAAAGGCCTACAAGATACTTCCACAAACATAGCCCAATCTGACATTCAGAAGCACAGTTTCAGCAAAAGTTTGGCCCTAATTTCATGGTGAGAACGCTTCTCTCTTTCCTAACCCTGTCAACCTTCACTCTGACTAGCATCCAGATTAATAAGTATTTAACTGCTGAACAATTATGACAGATGATTAATTAATCTCAAGAAGCAGCCGCTTGTGCTGCTATTAATCAGCCCATCACCAGACAGAAGGAGAAGGAAAGCAATCTGTATTTGTTACAAAACAGGCTAGGCAGGCATTACTCAGGCAATAAGAAAAGGTCATTGTAAGAGCTGAAAGTGCGATGAGCAGGTTTTGTGAGATTGATGAGAGAGAATTATTTTCTGTATATGTTATGAGGGGCAAAAAACCCGGCTCAACACAGCATGTTGAAAGAAACTTAATGCATAGGGAATGATTCCTCCAGATGTGGCAATACTTAAACCTTACACCATGGATATAAACTGGTATTTCTGAGTTGCAGCTTAAGGTGACCTGTCGACTACTGCCCCATCAATTCTGAAAGTCTGACTGCAATTGTTACATTCAAAATTACTAAGAATTCTTGTGCTTAGTGATCCATACCAGGAAGTTACAAGGCACCTCACATTTTTCCTTCACCTTTATTCTTTACAAGGTTCCCTTAACTATCCCCTTAACAACATTCAAATCTGTCCTGTTGCATTTTTACTGCTGCCATTATAATTATAGACCTCACCAGCTCTCTGTGAGTAACCATTTCTTGACTAGTTTTCTATGTGCAGTCTTGATGGTTTATGTTTTACATTTTGCTACAATTCATAATTCTGATTAAATTCATAAATGTGATTTTGCCAGATTCTTGGAATAGCTTATAAGTTCTTCAATACACAGCATCATGATTAAGAATACTGCTGTGATATAAAACTACATAACTTAAATTTTGTGAGCTTTGTGATTTTGAGTAAGTTTCAACCTTCATCTTACTCTTCTATAAAAATGGAGATATTTACCTATATGAAGCATATTATTTAAAATGGATTAAATATATATCTATATAAAGTGTTTAGAAGAAGGACTTGAATAGCATATGTACTTGATAAATGTTAGATATTATTGTTTCCAGCCATGTACAGTATCTGGCTCAGTTTTTCTAATACCAAATGAATTTTCACCTTCCCACCTCTCATCCCAGGAAAGAATTTTCATATGCATGTCAACTCATGCACAGGCTGTCATTGTCAATGTTCAGCTCTAGAAATTTGGTGGACACCTTTCCTGATTCTTACTTTACCTTTCTGGAAATGAATCTCCCCACCACCCTACCTCCCTTTGTGTCCCACTGTTCAGTTTTTCTTAATCACCTACATGCAATACTTGATTGCATTTTGTATCTGTGCTACTAAGGATCAAATTCCTGTGATAAGGAATAGTATCCCTCTCTATACTGCCTTGCATTATCTATACTGCCTGCATCTATTCAGGCGGCAGGAATTTAAGTAATACTTTGAATAAATGAATTAATGAATATAAATGAATGAATATGCAGGAAAAAATTGGTCTAGCAAGTAAAGATCATGCTCTCATCAGGTAAAATATTTGGTGAAGTAAACTTACCTCCACAAATTATGAAGCAGGGAGTTGACATACTGACTGCTCCAGAAGTTTAAATGGGTATTAACTCTCGGGGGCATTGCTATAATTGGGCCTTGGAGAGATTAGTCTAGATTGGAATAATTAGCAACTTGAGGCAAATCCTTTGAATCACACTGTCTATTAAAATTACCATCATGTGGGGAAAGTGCTAAAAAAATAAAACTAAATAAATGAGATTTCCTTCTAGCAAATTGTTGGACAATGCTGCTGATTACCAGATTGCCTCTTTATGAGGCTCTTCTGGGGCACCAGGGAATTACCAATGATCTATAGCAAGAGTGTCTTAAGGTTACCATTTAACTTAACTATAAAGCCTGCTCTACAGAAATATTCCATAAAAAAGGGTCCCATCCTCTTCTCTAAGTTTTTATACTCTCCTTCTGAATTGACAGTAACACCTGTGTGAGGGAAAAAAGGGAGGTTTTACTCTTTATTTTCCACATTAATCATAATTTATACAGCAAACATTCAGGGCATCACAAGAACAAGCTTATGACTTCAGGTGGATAATAAACAGCAGGGGCAGATGAACTTTATATAAAAAAGATGCTATTTTCACATGGTTCAATTTACCCCTCCCTGTGTGCATGGGTTTAACTACACCAGAATGAGTTTTTGCAAAGCACCTGAGGAGGTACTTAAACTTAAATGTACCATGTGCTTCTTTCTGGAGTAGTTAATCAGGTTCAAACTAGGGCAAAGGCCTTTCAGGTTTGCTCCCACTGGGAAGTCTCTGTCCTAGGGTCCTATTACCAAGCTGAATTCTATTGTTGACTTTACGAAACAGTAAAAATCAATGGTAAAAATGTCTTTCCTGATAATAGCAATGAGTTCACAGAAACAGTCATAATATTAGAAAAATTATCAGTCTTATATTAAGACTACTTTACTAGGGACATCCTGTGAGCTGCTGAACATACCCCCCACTAAAAGAAGGAAAAAAAGAAAAGGAAGAAGAGAGAATAGCAAGAAAATGATAGAGAAATATATCTGTAAAGCAAATATAAAAATCACAATATAGTAGGAGGACACCACATAGCCTTCCTCTCTAGGAAACATTGAGAAGTAGGGGAAGATGGTTTGGGGAGTTTGCATATACAATTTAAATTTAGTTTCACTCACTGTGTAACCTTAGGTTTATCAGCCACTCTCCAAAGCTCAGTTACACATCAATAAAATGAGTTTAAAAAGCTCATCAGGCATAGGGTGCCATGAACCTCCAATGAGACCATGTGACACTTGTGAACTTCTGGGTATTATTCTCATCTCCTGTTCAGACCTGATTTAAAGTCACACTCAGAAGGGAGTTAAACTTTGCCACGGTTTGATAGAGACAAAAAATTAGGTGAATGATTGCCATTGTGATACTTCAAACATCCTTAAAGCCAATGGTTCAGGGGGATTTTTCTTGTTTCATATTATGAAGAAATAGCAGTTATTTCCTTCTACCCCCACAGTGATTATCAGACCACTTGTGATTATGCATCATTGTCTGCACCTGATTTCGATGCACCTTCAACCAGATTAATGATGCCTGAAACCCAGAAAGTGGCCCTTCAAAAATTACCATTGTGTGACCTACTGTTTTAGACTTAATTTAACTCTCTGGACAGCAATGTGGCATAGACATTATTGAAACAATTTCACTTACAAGGCAACAAAATTGAAGAAAGTAAATACTGCCTTGACTTTCAAACTCACAATTAGTTCACACTGGTTTTGGTATTTAACTGTGGAGCTTAATAACTCCAAAATGCATAACTTTTTCACAACACTTTTGAAGGAAAAAACCCAGTGAATGAAGTTGGTAAATCACCCAAAAGGTGATCAGAAGCTAAAGCCAGCTTTGCGACCTGACTTCATTCTCCCTCCATATATAATTTCACATGACCCTTGTCTTCTAGAGTAAGCAAATAAACTTTGTTTTCTTTCATTACCAAGAGACTGTGATCAGCAAGCGATCCTCTGGAGCAACTACTCCCCCATCCTGTCCATTATGTCAGGAAATGCTCTTTGGCAAACAAATCAGTGTCAGGAATAGCTTGTTGAGCCAGCTGGCGGTGTATGCCTGTAATCACAGCTCCTGGAGAGGTTGAGGCAGGAGGAATACAAGTTTAAAGCCAGAATGAAACCGTATCTTGAAATAATGTTTAAATTGAGAAGGGCCGGGGATTTAGCTCAGTGGTTCTGGTGCCTGCCTCTCAAGCACAAGGTCCTGAGTTCAATCCCTGGTACAAAACAAACAAACAAAAATAAATAAATTGAGAAAGTGCTGAGGTTACACTGAGAGCTTACTTAGGATGCGTGAACTCCTAGGTTCAGTCCCTAGAACCACAAAACCATGAAGCCTGAGAAAACAATGTTCTTTGCTCTTAAGATTTGCAGAACTGAAAAGCACCTCACAGCAAGGTGATTAGGACCAGATATGAGTAACTGTCCACACACCTCTTCCTGTGAGAAGGAGGCTACCAGTCCACAGTCATTTATCTCCTGTATGGAACAGCCCTAAAACACCTAAAGTCCCTAAAGGTGGACTTTAGACAAGAGTCTCCATCTTCTCAATCAGTTGGCTTTAAAAAATAAAAATAAAATCATCTTCCTTGCATCAATACTTCGTCTGTCAATTTAGTTGACCTGTGGCAATCAGCCAGACATGGGCCAGTAGCAAAGGTAAAATCAATGGAAAAGAAAATAAATCTGAGAAGAAATAATCAAAATATCTAGAAACTAAATAATTGAAGTTTGAAGCAAGGAATTGTTATGCTTAGTGCCCCTTCAGAAGGGAGCCATTAATAACTGTCTATTCAACATGTTAGATATTGAATCATTTACAAGTGATATTCTTATTTTACAGATGGATAAAATGAGGCACATAATGTTAGGCAACTTCCTTGAACACTCTTCCAGTAAATGATGGAACAGAGTTATAATCAAAGCTGTCAGACATTAGAGAGCATGCAATATTTACTAGGTTAAGCTGCATCATTTTAAAATAATAGATCCCCAAATTGCTTCCAAGTCTTTTGACTTAATTTAAGGTGTTTAGTGATATGTGAAGGGGAGATTAAGCAAATGTAAACCAATGGAATGATCTGTGACCCTAATGTAGATCATGTGACAAGGGCAAAAAAAGAGATTCATGCTATGAGATCATGAATTCATGGATTTAGTGGCTGAACTTAGTAGAGAATTCAATACCCTAATATGGGGAAATCCTGTTTGCTTGACAATTGGCAGGTTTTTCTGATTCTTGGATCTGTGATAATTTGAACAGGTGTGAAGTAAACAATACTAACTTGATACTAAATTTCTAACATCAAAAATTCAGAACTCCCCTAGTGTTATGTAATCTCTCTGCCTCTCTTCTAACTTATACTTCAGCCAGGTTTGTATGGTCTATAAGGATCAACTGTTATAAAGTAAGGTGTCTAAGTATGTAACTTGCTATATAAAACCAAGAAGAACTTGAATTATTAACCCTTAATCTGATGTAGATACTTTTCTCAATCGTGACATATTTATGGGCTCTTTTTCAGAAAAATTTAAATATCTTTAAATGCATAAAATAAAATCTATAAATTGACCAAATAAATCCTAGTATATTTTTATAAATTCTTTAGAACATCATTAATAGACTAGTATATATTCTTTCTTTATAATTCAATAAATAGCAAGATGTGGCAGGTCTACGTTAGAATTTAAAAATACTGATTGCAAACATTTCCAAGTATCTTCAACACCAATAATGTGACATGAAAAAACATGCAATGAGTTGAATTAATAACAAAGTGACATGTGATGTGAATGTACCTCTGTTTTGGTAACTATATTTAGAATCCAAGGGAATGCTAAATTTTACTTTGTACTAATGAAAATAAGGATGGATTTTTTCATGAAAGTTTTCAAACATTTAAAATTTTAACAGATTCTTCTAAAAACCTCGGAAGTCTTTTCTATTTACTTCAGAAGGCATTCCATATGTCTAATCCTTATAGGCTTATATGGAATAAAATTACATAATATTTCTTTTACAGATGAAAACATTGAATCTTGAGAAGTCAAGTGATTTACTTATCATTAGTTACATAGCTAATAAGACTGACATTTCAACCAAATACTGTATCTTCTCATCCTAATCTACCTTCCACTCTACACCAAGTCAAATACTACTGTAATAATTTCTTCCTTCCTTATGCCATTCCACATTATATGTATCTGTGTTTACCTATAATACTTAGGCAGTAATGTAATGGTCATCTAAGATTTTACTGAGAAGGCAGTCTGATCAGCCCCAAGAGGACCTTACTATATTTGGATTTAGGTTAAAAAAAAAAAAAAAAGAGTGAAGAAGCTTCATGAGGAGAACAGATGAACCCTCTAGAGAAAGTTGGAGTGAGGGAAGTAATAGCTACTTAATGCTCACAAAAGCAACAAAATGTACAGTAAGAAGAATGCAGCCCAGCAATAGTATGATGTAATTTAGGGAGATCTTTCTTAGAAAAGAGAATGCTACCAAATATCACATGAATCCAGAAAGAATATTACTGATGATATCTTTTATCATTACTCTTTGAAAACATGTTCTAAAAGTTGTGGTAACCCCAGATGTTGTATTCAAATGCTCCTGAAAGGTACTGGAACACCACAGATGTTTTGACTGGGGTGGTTACGACCTGTGGCTGTCAGGGAATCCTAAATGTGTCACTTACTTCTTGTCTTACCTTGACCAGGTTTTCCAATTCTCATTATGCCACAATTGTTTCTTCAGAAAAATTATAAGAAGAGTTTTCTTGTTGGTGATATGTGTGTGAAACAAATGAGTTAACTAAATGTGTATTTATATATGTACATGTAACCTATGCCACAGTTCCTCCATCTTTAAAATGAGGATCACTACTGTATTAAAGATAGAATTATTATAATGCTTATATAATAATGCCCTAGGACATTGTCAGGCATATAACAAGAGCAATATATGTCTATTTTTTAGTACAGGCTTAAATTAGCAATGTGGTTTTGACTTTATACTTGTTATTCAAATTCTCAGGGCCTTGGTTTCTCAGTTACAAAGGGGTTTCATTAAGAATAGTAAGAGTAGCAACTATATTTAAATGCATATTTTTCAATCAAAAACTTGCTATGACATGATTTGGCAAATATCTCTTAGGCAATCAACCACACACCACTGTTTTATCATGGGTTCATTGTAGCTAATTATTCTGGTGTTGGCATTTATGAAAACATCTAATCTATTTCAAGTAACTATATTTTTAAGAGTTAGTCAGTTGTCTGGCAATGTTTAGATAATGTATCTCATGTTTACTACATTTTTGCCATAAAGACTTTTCCACATTATATTATTTAGTTATGCCTGTGAACTAGAGCCCTTGCCACTGTCATCCTTTGGCTGCACTGATCCCAGGAACTCATCTTTGTCCATGATCACACACAAATATGTCGGGGAAGTTTTATGTTACTACAACAAAATACCTGAGGCAAATAACTTTATAAACAAAAAAAGCTCATTCAGGTCCAAGTTTTGGAGATTCTAAGTCCAAATTTTTAGTTTGGGTTTGGCAAGGTTTGCTCCTTAACTCATGTCACCTATGATACATGATAGATAGCAAAGGAAAATGGCACTAATGTCTGTGGTGAGCAAACAAGTGATTACATCTTGAACCAGAAGAGAGTGAAGATAGGGTTAAACTTGGATTTATATAACTATCTTCTAACAGGCGCTATCAAAAGTTCACAAGTGAGGTACCTTCCAAGAACAAATCCCTCGTGACTTAAAGACCTTATGAAGAAAATTCATGCTCTGATGTCTTAAAGCATACACCTCAATGAGTAGAAAAATGAGTAGATTTATTACTTGGGTAGACAGGAAAGGCCTATCTAAACCGTTCATTATTTGTGATTTGCTGCTAATATTTTTCTCTCTGATTATGTATTTCCTTTAAATGTTTGTTTCTGATATATCTTTTCACTGAATTTGCGAGTTTTATAATTTAAGCCACTGGTGCTGATAATATGACCCATATAAAGAATACATCCTTGTTCCTAGTTGATCCAATAGCAGAAAAACTTCCTTTAAGTCCTTCTTGCCATGAAACTCAATTCATCCTCCAGATTTCCATTATGCCTACCCTAAAAGCAACCAAAGGAGTATAAGGCAAATAGAAAAATTAAACAGTGCTTATTTAATGGTTATATAATGCTTTCAATCCAAAGCCCTTGACACAGCATTTAAAACAATCAGACAATAAAACAAATAAATAGCCTCTGAGATTAGGCTAAAACTACCTTTCTAGCCTCATCTTTTACTCTGCCCCACTGCACTGAAGCATCACTACCTAGTAATTCTGTTTTATTCATACTTCTTTAAAATTATATTCATTGCCATTTCATTTTTAAAATTTTTTGTTAGTACACTTTTACAAAACATACCCGCTAATTATGTCATCTTTCCCACATATGTGTTCTTACTCATATCAAGAATGTTCATGCCTTTCTCTTTCCCAACACCACAGCCTTAATCAGTACTTCCCAGTAGCTCTCTGTCACTAACCAGATGTCACATTTCCTCCTGAAATCCATGTTCCTCCCTTCATTGTGAACTGTTCTTTTCCTTCGTGTCATTAGAGCACTTGTCAGATATTGCAATTTTCTTTTTACTTCTGCAAGCTTCTGCAGGATCAAGAGTGCGTTATGTCAGTTTGCAATTGAATTTTTCACATCTGTTAGGTTCACTATGCTGTGAATTCTTTTGAATGAGTCTGACTTATCTATTCAATCTCAAGTCTGCACAAGGCTGAATTTTCAATAAATGACTAAATGAATTGGATTCTGTTACATTTTTATGATCATTTGAATGGTTTATGAGACATTGAAATGCGTCCAGCAGATGAGAGCACTTGATATTTTCAGATTGGATGCTTTCGAATGAGTCACAGGCCAGTCCACTCTTGTGAAATGAGACTGCTGGTTCTTACCAGTGGTGTGTACTCTGACAAACATCCAGCATATACATGGCATCTCTCTGTGATCTCAACAGTAAGTTGAAAAGTTATTAAGTAGTAAATGGGGAGAAATATCAACAAGGGAACCAATAAACACCACAAGAAAGCTGTGTTTACCCTCAATCCTCCAGTAGGGAATGCTTCTTGGAGCACCTCAATAGAATATAGATTTGTACTTCAGTGTGATTTGGAGGAACCTGGAGTAATGTTTATTGACACTAAGCTCAACATTTTAAAGACTCAAGGTAGGAAATTGAGAGCATTTTGGACGTGTTTGTCAGAGACTGAAGGTGTCAGATTGGATGATCTCTAAGGTCCATTCATCCGTCCACTTGCTTTGTGGTTGTTCAATTCCTGGATCATTACGCACAGGGATAGAGAACCATTGCCTAAGGCAGCTGATTTATTTTCTATCCACTTTGAGCATGAAAATTGATTCTTTAGAGTAAATTTAAGGGTGTTGCCATTGTTCCACAGATTCATAATATCATACATTTTCATGTATGTAAGGACTATTTCTCATCTATATTAAATATCTGTGGTCCCACAAGCTCTTTTTAAAACCACATGTAAAATATTCTCAAATATCTGCCTAAATGATTTTCTCTTCTCCCTGCTACTGTTAATCAAGGCTTGAAAATTGTCCCTGATTATTCCATCCATCGCTTCTAACATCTCCCCACTGTTACTTGTTGCTTCGGTAGGTTTGGCTCAGAAATCGGTGCTTAACACTGAATACATTGTGGTTACTATTAATAATAATGATTGTTTTAATGTTAATTATAATTAACATCATTTTTCTACTAAGGCAATAGTGAAAAATAAACACAAATTTCTGTTTTCTATCTGGCTGTAATTCTGTGACAAATTAGTGTTTTTTTAATGTAAGATACAACATTTTATATTTATACATTCTCATTAGTTTGTAAACTCAATAAATTATTGTCTGTTGAAATGGAGAGAAGTGAACAAGTTTTAGCTAGTTATGAAAAATAATTATTAAGGTGTGGTAATTAATTGGATGTAGAGTGTGAAAAAGCAAAGGTGGTGAAGAACCACTTTCACATTATTTGGTAGGCAATTGAAGAGTGCTAACATTTATAACTTGTGAAGAACAGGATAGTGGCAGGATGAGATGAGTTAAATTTTATAAAATTGACACAGATGTAGAGAATGTATACAGAGATATACAGAGTTGGAAATATGGGCCTGGAGCTTAGAAAGAAGCTTATCCTTATGGTATGAATTTGGGAATAATAAGAATAAATGTGGCAAATGATGTTATTGGAGTGGGTAAAATCCTGTAACAAGTATATATTAAGTAATAAAAGGTCTTGTAATAAAAATCTGAGAAACAATACTTTATTATTGCAAAGCAAAAGAAAAATCACTGAAGGAGTTTACAAGCAGTAATAAACAGCACCATACATCTTTGATATAATTATTTTTCTTAATGAGTAGCACTACACAAACCCACACAAAATGAAGCACTCTAATTCATTAATATCAATTCATCTTCTCTCTGTGCTTGAAATTATCTTTTCACTATGCTCTCATGTGAATCATCCCCACACATGGAGATACCCCTCAGGCTTCATTAAAGACATTGCCACTTCCAGGAGCTCATATTGAGCACTTCCTTCCATGAGTACATTATGGTGCGCAGAGCTGCTCTTTAATTTTTTTTCTTTTTGGCCTGAGAATCACATGTATTTTATTTATTTATCTGTCCTTTTCTTATCCAGGCATATCCTTATTGATAGATATACAGAGAGCTGAAGCAGTAAGAGGAAGGAGGAAGTTGGCAATATGTTTGCAAATATTTATTGATAGGTCCTTTAGTCCTTTACACACACACACACACACACACACACACACACACTCCCCATGGGAATGCAAGCATACAAAGTAGCATCTGAATTAACAATTTCAGTTCAATATTTTATAATGACTAAATGAGCAATCATAAAATGAATTTGTTTTTTGTGCGTCCCCTATGATACAATATGACAAAGTAATAATATATTGATCTGAGGATTAAAGATGCTGAAAATGTTTGTGTGATGACACCATTTTTTAAAAAAAAAAAACTAAGATATTATACCTGAGCTATTACAAGCCTCATTCAGTTCTTTTTCCCTAGAGGTTGGTATGTGGATGACAATGAAATTTTCATTTTCTAATGAAATTTCCTGTTGTTAATCATTTGCTCAGACAAGACCATGACTTTACTCTGTCATTGTTTCACCTGATATGATAAAGATGCATTTCAATGAACACCTAGAACAAGTAAATAGCATTTTCTAGGTTCCATTTTAGAAATATTTTCCTTGGAAAATACAACACATAAGAAGTTTTTATAGTCTAAAGTCAAGAATCATGCTTTTCATACTATTTTATCTCCTTTTTTTGTTCTAACAAAATGCCAGGAAGAGGTTTCTTACAATAGAACTGCCCTCATAGAATTTTATTTATCAGGTAATTCTTTACTGCTGTTAGAAGTACCAGATTGATCCTCAAAATACTAGTCACATTAGCTTAAATGCAAATCTTGAAAAAGAGATTCATCTTTTATTTAACTCTTTACTTTATGCAAATATTTTCTTGTCAGAAAATAACCA
This sequence comes from Heterocephalus glaber, assembly GCF_000247695.1. Next base: position 4,275,664 of record NW_004624863.1, on the reverse strand, counting down.
AAAACAAATGTTCTGCTTTTGCTAATAGAAAACAAATGTTCTTCATCATTCTCTGTGGTTCTGTGCTTGAAAAGTATAAATTCTTTTCCCAATAAGGCTCCAGCTTTGATTATTCTTCTGTTATTTCAGACCAGGTTATCTGATAGACATTTTCTTCAGGATATACCAGTCATATCACACTCCAGTTCCCCTCAATGTCTGCTCATAATCTTTGCTGTCTGGAACTTGGCCTTCTTTGTATGCCTTCTCACTTGGTGATCCATAGAGCTACTCACATCAACAGCCCAGAGATCTTTAGCCCTTTCTCTTTCTCATTTTTCTGTCCTTTTATATAATATTTTAATTGTCCACAGCTTGAAAGACTTGATCTACAAGTTTCCAGCTGTACAACATTGGCATAACTTAAACTTCCTGAATTTCACTTTATTACTATGTAAAATGATAGAATATAATTATCACAGCAGAGTTATAAGTTAAAATTGTAAATTTCCTGACATCCAGTGAGTACTCAATAAATGGTAGTTTTTGGTGTGTTGGACATAAGTATCTCATTCATCTGGATTGGGCTAAGATATCACTGAATTATTAAAATATGTAAGTTATAGTACTCTCTCAAAATGGCAACAGAGATGAATAGACAATTCACATAAAAAGTCTATATGAAAAATAGCACTGTATGTTCTTATTGTAAAATTAATAAAGTCTCAATTCTCATATAATGTAGACACTGCTTTAAAGTCTATAATTCTCTATGTTAAAGAATGTAGGAAAAATTAGAATTCAATGCAATGATACCATTTCTATGGATACTAATTGGTCAAAAATATTGGTATAGATAGTTTAAATCTTACTTTTAAATATTATTATAAGTAAATAATTGCTGACATTTCAACTATGAGTAGGAATGTTTATGGAGTCATTATGAAAGAACATGTCAATTCTATCTAAATGATCAAACATAATAAATTTATCTAATATATCATAAGAGAATCAGAAGAAGGTGCAACATTTGAAATAATACTTAGTGGAATACTTAATGTAAGGAAAATGATTGTGTATTCTCTCCAGGGTTATTCAAAGCCTTAATTTTATTTTTTTAAACAGCTGTCTATTAATAAAAAACTCTCAAGGACAATTATCAATGTGATATCAAGAGGGAGATATTGGTTGGTTTCAAATGTTACCATGAATGTGTGGCAAAGACACTGCTTGGTGATGATTGTTGAAGTGATCGGTGTTCTTTATTCAGAAATGCTGGTTATAGGTGTTATATAACTATTTCTCAAATCTGCTGTGCAACTGAATCACAGTGGTGAAGCCTATGAAACAACTTTCAAACTCCCATCCAAGATCTCCATATCCAATTTTTAGAATTGGGAATTGAAATTGGGTATTTTTAAAAGTATGCATTATTTTACTTGAGGACATTTTCAAAAAGAGAGTAAAAAGTCACCTACTCCCTGCCGTTCTCCTTACCCTACCAGTTCATCTTCTCATTAGACCTATTTCCTCAGTTCAGCTGTAATGCATGTATACTAAACCATATCTTAATTTTAACGCAGTTGGAATCATATATGTATTGTTTTATGACTTGTTTTTATGATTTAATCATATATTATGAACATATCCCTAGAGATGGATGCATATTTTATTTAAGTTGTAGCATACAAACTTAGATATTTACCAAACATTATCCAACTAGGTAGCTTTTAATTTAAAAGGAATATACATGCATAAGGAACAAAACATTTAAAACAATACAAATTGATATAATGTGAAATTGTCTACATGTTGTTTTATTGGGCTAATGTTCTGCATTTAGTCTAGTTTATAATGATTCAGTTTTTAAAAGCTACCATTCTCCTTTTCTAATCTCTTTTCTTCTAGCTCAACTGTAATTTTCTGATAATGTTTTTACACATTTATACAATTGTTCAATTCTTTATAGGTCTTGTTAATATCAAAATTTTGTTTTTGCAAATTAGTTAATACTGAAAAATTTTAAATGATAAAGTTTGTTTGTTTGTTTGTTTGTTTTCCTTTTAGTCCTGTTTGGATTTTGTTCTTTTTTGCTTTTTTGCACTCATATTTTCCGGTGGTCAGTGACATGCAACTATATATAGAAATTCAGAGTGCATAACTAATTGTCATTTCCAAGTCTGAGTCCTATAAATGTCTTTAAAAATCAGAGAGAGGGGAAAGAGAGTCCATCTTCTACTAAATTGATGATACCAGTAATAAATGTAAAAGTCAATTCTACATTACAAATGATGTTTTTAGCTGTCTGAAGAAAAAGAAAATAAAAAACACTTAACTGCCCCAAAAGTTTATGGTTTAAACTCTTTTTGAAAAAAAAAAATAACTTAAGCTGTGTCTGAGAAGAGTGCTTCAAAAATGTTTTACAATGGGCCTTACTTTTTGCTTGCCTACAATCTTTTCTACCTGTCTCCTTGAAATGGCTTGAAACATACTCCTTTCAGAAAAATGAAGAGTATGCCTGTTTTTTTTTCACCCTATGGAAATCTTTGTGTTTGGCTGCACTTTACAAAGAATAATGACATTTAGCTAACATGCTGTAAATGGACTGTGGCCAGCAGCCTCCCCAGCTCATATTCATCATTTGGCTGGTGTGTGTGAATATTCAAAGCATGGCCAGGGAAAGCACAAACTTAAGTGATGGTAGCAGCGGCTTCTCATAATTTAAAATGGGATGGAAATAAGCAAACCCATTTCTTCCAGACCTTTATAGCTTAAGAGTGAATTATTTCTCTCCATAAAACAGAGAACCTGCTGTGTGGTATTTGTAAACAGCAATTTTGTTCGTAAAAATAACATAAACCTTTTATGTGCCTGATGCCCATTTCCTAACTGCTTTGTGTTGGATATGTCTCACATACAAATGGATGTCGGGGCAGAAAATATACACTGTATGCAAATAGTGTTTCCCGCTAGTTGCTATGATTAATCAAATAGAGCCATCTATCTAATAAAATCACACCACATGCAAATTCATGGTGCCTGTACCACAGCTGTCTATGGCTGCTGCTCTTGCTGTTGCTGCTCCTGCGCAGCACGTACCAGCCTCTTGTGTATGGAATCCCTGTGTGCTTTGTATAATAGATACTGTTAGCCTAGGGACAAGCTAACACTTCTTTTTGCATTTTAGCATCTTCTATTCGACAGTTTGTGCAGAGGATTATCTAAAGAGGAAGTAGCCTTTCCTCATAGTCTGGAGATTCAATTGCAGCTCTATCCCAGGTGGAGGAATTAAAGGGGGAAATGGAGGCTCTCTGAGTCCCAGATCTTACCAACATTAGATTGTAATCACTGTAATGAGAATTATTGAACCAGAAAGGTAGCTGACTAACTGTGTACATGTTGTCTGTTCATCCGTTTCTGGAGATTAGGCTTTGAATGGGCCCTCAATGCAGAGTTTTATGCTGGTCTTAGCTGAAAGCTGATTTTCTTGCTTTTCTATATATTTTGTTTGGTTAATCGAGTCTTGTTTTTAATAGAATGAGGCCTCTGTCTAATAGTGTACATTAGCAGAAATAGCATAGACTTTGGATTACAACTCTGCCATTTTCTAGATATGCACATTGCTTGATCATCCTGAGCCCACAATTCTCAGACTTTGTTGACAATATCTTACTGCTCATTGTCCTTTAGATCTCTACTTTGCTGCTGTTTTTTTTTCCCCAAAAGCCTTCTCTAGTCCTGAAAGATCAAATCAGCAATCACTCTTTTATGATCCTTTTAAATTAATTGCTTATGCTAACTGTATTTTCAATTATTGTATACTATTATTATGCTTGTCAATTACCATTTTTGTCTTGTCGGTACCTTGGTTCTTTTAATGTCTTGATCATTATCTAATCACTTATGCCTTGCAAATATACCCAGAATATTTTGGTGATCAGTGCAGGTTTCTTCAATAAGTATGTATCCACACGAATATGTACCAAGACACCCAAGTGGCAGGAAATCACTAATTTATTTTTCTCCTACATTCACGTATGCAAGGATTCACTTACACATTCCAAGATTGCCTAGAAATCTAACCTAATTTATGAACGTATAAGAGAACAATCAAGACATCTTCCCATGGTTCATAGAAAAAAGACGGTAACACTATCACAATTCAAACTGAAAAAGTGCTCATTTTACCACAGAAACCACAATTTTCACTCTTGAACTCATGCAACTGAAAGGTGTCCTGCTCTCTGCCAGCTCGACATAGGCTTACTCTCTGAGTCTCAATCTCCCAAAACTGCCATGGATTCAAATTCTTCTAAAGTTTCTACCTTTTCTGTGGTGCTGTGCATCCCAGAGGCCCAGAGACCCCCTCTAGCAATCTGTGATGCTCAGTGTTCTCAAGTTTGGGGGGCCAACACTTTCCCCATCACTGGGTGGGAACCTACCTTTCACAAATTGCTAGTCACCAAACCCAGCTGAGCAAAGTCTGAAACATATGAGCACCAGAAACTGCCTTGAAAACAGTCTATAAAACACAGAGATATTAACATATGTTACTCTTATCTTAACTTGATAAGACAATCCAGAAAATCATTGAAACAAAATGGAAAAATGAGAGGAAAAACCTATCTTTCTTATTCCTACAGTGGTGAGGACAAGACAAAATTCAATTTGAAAAAAAATACCTTGCAACGAATAAGTGAATGTTTTAATCAATGAAATTAAAATGAATACCTCACATCATAGCTATCAAGCTGATTATGTATCATCCACATGCTTTGTTGTCAGGTTTTCAAAGCATCTAGCATAGTGCATAGCATTCGATCATGCATATCACAGGTTTCTCTGTGCTATATCCATTGCCACACAGTGTTTGGGTGTATTAACAGATGTTTGGCCTTTGATCAAACTCCAATTAATAAGCTCAACTCCTCTGAAGATTGAAGTTCTCCCTGGGAATCAGTTTTGATCATCTGCTACCTGTGTCTCTCTAAGGTATTAGAGTACCCTTTTTAGAAAATTAAATTACTACTATATTAGTGACAATCTGGAAGATTATCATTCACTAGAGCAGTCATCACAGCATGGTAGATCTTTGATAGCTTGGGCTTCAGCTTCATGTAGACCTGAGTTCTCAGCTCAATTTTATTAACCTCTAGAACTGCACCATTCAAGCACCTGGTATCCTCTCCAAGACTCAGCTTCTCTTAAGATAAGAATAATAATAATGGTTACTTCACACCATTGTAATAATATTTTCATAAAATGTTGCGTGTATAGCTTTTAGAAAATGGTTTTGCATATAATTTTAAATATTTAGCATTAAAAATTCACTTATTATTGAGGCTTATTATCTTTCTTATAAAGATAACTCAGTTCACTTTTATGTCAATTTGTGTGTCTTAGTCCTTTCCACTCATTTAGCAATACAACTGTACATGAAAAGAATATAATTTTCTCTGTGTCTACTTGTGTAGTTGGTTCAGCACACCAGCAAAGACTATCTACAGTGTGGTGTGTTTGATGCTAGTCTAGAAGGCCATCTTCGGTCTAATAAGCTCCTAGTGGATTAAAAGAAAGTTTCAATTCATGATATTTTGAGATAATTATAACTTTTTGCTAATTTAAGAAACACTTAAGTTATGGGTTTCTGACAAGTGTGATTCTAGGCTGGCGTGAGTCCTGACTGAGAATACAGAGCAGGAAAGCCTTACGGCCTATATCTTCCCAGGGGTGAGGATTTTTCGTTCGATTCTTGAGATATGAGTAGCCTTAAAGAAGGTGGGAAAAATACTCTAGATGAGGGATGAGCAAATACAAATACAAATGACTAAATCATTTTCCTGGAGGCAAATTTCTCAGAATGTTGGAGAGTGGCTGAAGAGCAAGAACAGGTCTGTGAAAACCAGGTAATTAAGGTTTTTGTTAGATATCAGGGATGGTGAGTTTTATCCTAAGCACAAAGGAAAGCATAATGACTTAGGAATTTATCTGACATTAAAACTTGCACTGTAACATTGCTCTAAGAGCCTTCAATGCTATCTTTTAAAATTCGGCATGAAAAGATATCACCACCAAAGTAGACATTCAGCTTTTGATGGAGCAGCAAGTTGTAAGTCCATTGAAACTAAGGGTGATAGCTAACTGTACAGAAAGTACTAATTTAACCCTTGTCCTTTATTAGGTTACTACTGGTTATAAAATTGGAAGATATCTGAATGTGATTTCCATATCACAAAAGTAAATACAGTATAAGTTCATAAGTTGAAACATGTGAAGGAAATTTTTAAGAGCCAATCATCTATATCAGGCATGTTAGTTACTTCATTATATCACTCAATGTCCAACTGTTCCTGAATGTTATATAATATTGTCTTAAGGAAAACATCCATGTGTGAGCAGAGAATAAGAAATTGTTATATCCAGAAACACACAATGAGAATTAAGGGAAGTTGTAGGTGAATTCAGGGCTATGGGATCCAACAGTCTTCCTCTCTCCATCAACCACAAAACCACTCCCTAACAGAAAGCAAGAACTTCTAAGGAAAATACCTTTATTATCTTGCCATGAGGAATTTCTCTGATTTTAGGGAAGAGAACAAGAAACAGTGGAAGAAGAAAATAGTAAAGAGCTTTATGGGAGAAGATACATATCACAAAAGCTTGTGGAGTATGTTGCCCCTTTTGTGAGATTTCTGGTCAAGTGCCACTAGTCAGAGTAGTAAAGAAAAAGTAAGAATGGGTTGTTGGATGTGAGGTTGTGAGGGGGGATAAGGGACACAGACCAAGGAAATTCCTATGTCTGAGTCACAGTTGGTTCTGAGGTGCATACAATTGGACACATACTTCTTATTGACCAGAGAAGGGAAAGACTCAAAGTGCATTTATACCATGGCTGCAAATAAAATTTCATAAGATTTAACCAAGGGTCAGAAAAGATATGTGAATTAATCATCTTAACTCATTTCATGTTGAATACAGGGCATAAATCAATCAAAATTATATAAACTCCCTTCAAATCTGATTTAATTTTCGAACTGTACAGAGAGCTAAAATTACCATAACAGAAGCTACTTTTTTTTTTTTCTGCTATCAGAGAACTCTCTTTTTCCATTTCCTGCCAAGTACATTTTCTGTGGTATTCCTAAGCTTTTTCAGTGTCCCTTTGCTATTAAGAGGCATCATTTTTCATGGGAGAGAGTCTGTCATTTTTCATTTTCATCTAGAATCATTCTGGGCTTCCACTTGACGTGGGCACATTGTCCCATTTCTGCAAGGCAGCCAAAGCCAAGGCCAGCCTGCCATTTTGGGGTCATTTCTCTTTATTGCTAGCAGATTGGATTAAACTGAAAGCAAGAGGTATTTTAGTTAGCCTTAATTAGGGCCTGCAGTACATGTTTTTTTTTTTTTTTTTTTTGCAGATGAAAAAAGCAACAGGAATTCATTAGAAAACAAATAAATAAGGCATTGTTACAATGGGGGCTGGGAAAAAGCAGTCAAACATTTACAAAACAGATTACCTTTGTTTTCAAGCAGGAATAAAGACACAATTACTCTAAAGAATTTGTGAACTTTATCTACACAGTTTCTAACAGCTGCTTGTCACTTTTCTCATTTTGTTTACAGTAAAAAAAAGTTGATATATAATTACTGTTTTTAATTCAAAATGTGGCAAATCATAGCCATATTTAATTTGTAAATTTGCATTTCTTATAAAATAATTATAGCTATTGTTCATTGAGTATTTACTATACACCAGCTTTTTCTTTTCTTTTCTTTTTACAGTATTGGAAACTGAAGTCAGGCATTCTTACTGAACTACATCCCCACCCAAACATCTTTTGTTAAAAGTTTTATTTTGAGACAGGATCTCACGAAATTGCTAAGTTGTCCAGACTGCCGTAGAACATGCAATCCCTGTTGTTTTCAGTCTGCTGGGTTTACAGGTGCACAAGCAGCATTTTAGAATGAAGATTTTACATTACGGTATTTTGTCATGAAGTTCTCCTAGACACACTACAAGAGATCTTTTTTTGTTGTTGTTGTTATTCCATAGATCATAAAACAGATTGGAAGAAGTTCAGTGCCTTGTGCATGGGCCTCAACTATTCCATGACAGAAACCACGGGCTTTAGTGTAGTTACTGCAGACTATAGAGATGGCAGAGGAAGGAAGTTTGGGTTCTAGAGTTGACACCTGTACCATTCAAAGATAATTATTAAGATTTCCCAATATTATTATTTTCCTGCAAGAATTTATGAAAGGCACTGACAGAAGGTTTTTAGAAAATGTCACATTTAACAGATTTTAGGTCTAAATAGCGGAACAAACGGAGCCAACAAAAGTGCAAAGCTTTTTAATATACTTCTTTATTAATGGCAGGGCCAATCAGCTTTTCCCACTGACTCAAGCTTGTCACAAACCAGGAGTTTGGAATGGGAGAAAAATTATAGGCTTGCCATTGTAGTTGCAAACCCAGCAGCCATTCTACCATGCTGTATATTTCCTACTCTCCAGTTGCCCTCTCCAGTAACATTCTCAAGTTCTTTACTACAAAATGTGAGCATGGCAGGCAGTCCAAAGGCACACTCATCAGTAAATAAAATAAGGTAACAGTGTTGATTGATGTGATACAAGGTCCTTTTATGGACTGATGAGCAATGATGGAGTCCCTGACTATTTGACTTTTTAAGTCCCTATGAAGGATTTGCATTAACATATGGGAATTGACTTTGTGATACCAATTTTCACACCAATTATGTGTGTTATAGCATTGGTTAAAAATATGGAATTGGTGAGTTATTCTTTAAGTAATACATTAGGTCTAAAATACTTAAATATTCATCAAAGTATTTTTCCATTTAAAATTATATTCAAGAGGCCTTTCAAAAAAATTCCTTTCTTCAAGTGCAACTAAACAAGAAAACTATGCAATAAGAAATCTTTACTTCTTTTTGTTGTTTTTAGTTTTACATATGTGTTACTTATTTTTGAAATAGGGAAGTTTGGTTGGTTATCCAGATTCTATAGTTTATGGCAAATTCATCTTTTACTTGGTATTTTGGAACTCAGAGAATACTTCAATGGTCCCTTTAAAACATAAATTAATGTGTATATTTCTGGACCATCTAAGATCACAAATTCTAATTGTATTTCCATTACTATTCCCTATAGTTTATGAATTATTGGTAAACAATATTCCACAATAAAGGATATATCACATCCTGGAGGACAGTACCTGAGTTGCCACCTAGGTCTATAATGAATTTTCAGTTTTTTTCACCATCTATCAGGCCAAGTCATTTAAAGTAATGTTGAAAAATATGATTCCCTTGGGAATGAGCTTATTGTCACATTTAGGTCAATAAAGTGAGCTCGATAGTTAAGACAATTGTGTATGGAATATCACGGCTCTGAGTATTCATTCTGTAGGTCAGCAGATGGTGATTTTAACAAAAGTTCTGCAGGCAAGAAAGGAAAGTCTATTTCTGGAATGGCTTCCAATGCAAATAAACCATTTCCTTTTCTTTGTGGCAGAATTCTTATCTAATCTTCTTGCTCCAGCTCCAAGGTGGCTGATCTCATCACAAAATGATGACATGTGAAGAGGTGTACTCAGTGTTGATTCCTTCCATTGACTATTTGGAAAGACAGCTGTTGCTATAATGAAATCATCATTAATGAACAGAAGTCCATTTTACAAAGACCACAAAAATCATTTCTATTTGCTGCCATGACCACTTTTTGTTATGAATTTACTAAGGAAAATACTGGAGAGATCGGATAAAAGGATGATTAATTTTTCAAATCTACTGTTCAAATGATTACTAAGATTCTCCTCTGATACAATTCTTTAAACATTCACATAGAAACACATAACTTCATACTTTATTCAGAAAACTTTGTACAGTTTTTTTGCAACAAATGTCTAATCATGTCTCTTCTATCCCTTGAGCATCCAGCCAAACCATTTACCATTGCCTATGATTTAATGTGTGTATACATGTACACATGCACACACACAAAAAAACACACATCTTTGATACAGTGAAAAGCAGGACACTGTTTGAATTTCTACCCATTGAGAGAATTTTTGTTAACCACTGTCTTTCATAGCTTTCCCTAGATTGTTCTACAGTAAGGGTACAGGATACTATGGCCATATGTTTTCCAATACTGTCATCATATTTTACAGAACCATCTATAAGCCTGCTTAATGTTTTGTTATTCCTAAATCAACTGTCCATACATAACTCTCCATGAGGAAATAGATAAAGTCTAGGAGGGGGGATTTCATAAAACAAAAATGCCAGCCATGGACATCTATGTCCCTGTTCCCTCTGCATTGATTTACATTTGATGATGGAATGCTGTGCATACCCAACTGCTGGATTGGAAGATCAAATGATACTGAGACATAATAAACAGCTACATTGTATGGTAACTTGGAGGCTCGTTGTCAAGTATTCAGGGTTTGAGAATTTCATTACCAAGACAAATGTTGTAATTCAAAATTTTAAAAAGTTACCTGTAGAAGATTGTATAACTTTCCTCCAAATTAAGGATATGTGTTATGACAGTGGCTTGCCAAATGCTTCATGTTGCATTCCTGTCTTCCAAGAAAACTACAGGCAAATTAGATCTGTCCAAGTAGCAATGCGACTTGTACAGCAATGTGAACCTCTTACAGAACCTTTTATTCTGCTGGTCCCCAATTAGAACTAATAGGTCTTTTGTTACTCAGTAAATAAATCAAAGCAGCATGGTATAATAAATTGTGCTTTGCCTCCCAAATCCAAAAACTTTCATTAGTCATCTTGTAATAGTAGGAGAGTGGAAATGCATTTTCTTTCCTTTTACTTTAAAAGGGTATCTCTCACCATGCTTCAAACCACTGAGGCAATTAAATTTTTTACCTACTTAGCAGGTTTCAAGAATACCCCCCCACTGTATGCTTTACATGCCTTAAGCATTTGTCTGTAGTAGTAACTCTGTCTGTTTGCTAAGCCCAATCAGAGTGACATCATCAATATAATGGGAGAGTGTGATGTCCTGTGAAATGGAGAGTTGACTCCCTAAATAATCGAGTATGGATTAGTAGGAATAGTGAGTTTATATAGCCTTAAGGATGAAAAATTAAAGATATTGTGGCCAGTCTAGCTGAAAGTAAACTACTTCTTTGAAGCTTTATTAACAATTATAAAAAGAAAGAAAATAAATGGGGTGGGAGGATGTAAAAATTAATATTTGCAAGTAAGGTGACAAGAATGCATTGATTTGCTGCAACAATGAAATCACAGAGAGAAGAACTGAAATTGGAATATCCAGTAGATAAATTTAATGATAAACAATTATCATCTTCTGAAACTATTTTGTTCTGCATAATCCAGAAAGGTGTTGAAAGGGACTCTTGGTGGGAATTAGCAGCTGTACATCTTTCAAGCCACTCATAGTGGCTCACTAATTCCTTTAATCTATTTAAAAATATTTTGTGGCTTTTGATTTACTGTTTTCATAGGTAGAGGCAGTCCTGCTTCTTCCTCAAGATACTTTATTCCACAGATCAAATAACCAAGGTGGAATTTATCCATTTTGCCAGTATTATCTACCTGCAATTTCACATTCCTGATATAGAAAAATTTAAAGCTCTAAGGTCATCATTTTTTCCAAGTTCTCCAAAGCATTTCAAATCAATCAACCCCATTATGATACTTATTTCTATTTATACCCTAAGTATTTGCTCAAAAAATACTTGACACAAAGACCTTTCTTGTTGATGAAATTAATTTATTACTAGAATTTAACAGGAAATTTTCAAATAACCGTTTTCCCCAACTACTATTCATATAGAAGATATACATGAAACATTAAATGACAGTGAAAATGGAGATGTCAATGTGAGTCTAGAATTTCTAAGTATTATCCACTTTAAAGCATAGTTTTTAATGCAGAGAGCATTTTCCAGAAGAAACTGCAACACATCATAGAGCAAAATTTGCACCTGACTCAGGAGTCAGAGAATCCAATGGAGGTATCATATATAGACCTTCTGAAGGTAAAAATTAGATACTTGGTGGCTCAGTCCTGTCTTCCAACTCTTACACATAATTATAGAGTCAAAATAGGCAACAAACAAAATATGGCCCAGTGAAGCCATGATCAGAAGGGAATTCTGGGAATTATAGTTCCACCTTAGCTAAGTTGACACAATACAAATCTTTCTTGTCTTTATTAATACCAAAATATTTTTATTGTCATTGCTAAATATGATTACACTATATTCCAAAGATTCTAAGTCAATGACAGAACCTGAAAAGCTTTATGCTTTTATATAAACATTCCTGATGGTCCTCATGCCAAACCATGCTTAGAATCCAACAGCACAGAAGATAACCTTCTTGAGATAGAAAAGTCAGCCACTCTTATGATTTTAATATTTAGCAGTTGAGCTGGATACATAGTCATTATAAATAATGAGTTAAAAAAGTAAATATTTATAACCATTTTCAATATTTGGGATTTTTTCTTTGTAGTAGTGAAGAATTTTCACAGCTCTTAGAGAAGTAGAATGGCCTCACCAGGTAGATCTGGGTCTGTAGGTAACTCCTCTTACTTATTGTCTGTTGATCTAAAAGAGTTATTACCTTGTGAATTCTCCTTTGATTATTGAGATTCTATTGGGACTACTTTATATATTGAACTTCATTTGTTTTTGTGATGACTGTAGATAACAATTATAAGGAAACACTGGAGGCAATTATGGCATCTTCTTGAAACTAAAAAATTGTTTACCCATCTGTTATTACAGTAATTCATTAATAATTATTCTTGATTATGCAGTGACTGATTGTTATTATGGATACATGATTGAAAGGGTAAACAATGGTACAAAAATATCCACAGTTTTTGTAGTCAACCTTGTTCTTTTAATTTGTTGTATATCTCATAAAAGACCATGAAGTATATATGGACTTCCAAATCAGAGAAAACATAAATTCAATATCTTTCAATTGACCTCTGTGTGTTATTGATTGATTTAGTTGCCTTCACGTAAAACTTAATTAGTGTGAGGTAATAATGTGGCATAACTAAGATTATTTAAAGATTAAGTGAATTAGAACTCAAAACATCTATTAATTTCATGGAACATAAAGAGTACTCTTATCTTTTCCTATTTTTAAAAAATGTTACACTTATGTAATTTTAGCGTGCTGGCATTTTCATATTTCTCTTAAAATAGATATGTTACAAGTACAGTTTCTAGCCACAGAAAAATATGTGGGCTACTTATAATAATAGACAGATTCAAGTGTGTTATTGAACACTAATGCCTCCAAAGCTTTCAGATTTTTACATTTGCATAAGACTTTTTACTGGAAGATGAGCTGGTACTGTTAAAGATATGAAGGCTAATTATAGTGCTAACATATATGTAATTTGGCAGTCAAACAAAAGCTATATTTATGCCAGTCAATAAGTGTGTATGGAACTTGGACTGGGAGGCATAATGAAATGTGCATTCAGTGAAAACCAACCATATTCCTAATTCTGCCATAAATTTGGGTGCTTTAAAGATATAAAAGTCAATATTCCTCTACTTAGCATTCTAGAGGTAAGTATCTAATTTATAAATCCATAATTTCAAAACTATGCAAAAAGTGATAAGAGCCAGCTATGCATACTATAGGCCATTGATCATCTATACGCTAACTAAATACTATATGCTAACTGAATACTATGGTTACAACAATAAGAAATTAAGATATGATGAACATCTATTTTTCCCTTTAAGGTTATAATATTTTAGGGATTAAAGATTAACCCAAAATGATTACAAATCAAATTCATTAAAGACAAAATACTCTAAGAAGATGCAGAGGTATTTCTTATTTAGGATCATTGGGATTGTTTTCCTATTAAGGGGGCTGAGGAATGATTTAAAGGAAGAATGATATTTGAACTAACTATGAACAGTTGGGAGAATTTTCAGCAGGTGAAGACTAAACAGATGACACGAAGATCAATGGAGTGGGGAGAACCCATGTTAGGTTGGGGCACAGAGGCTGAAATTTCTGGTGTACTTATTAAGTTGAAGTATATGACATTGTCATTTTGGTGGTAATAAAGGATAAAATTTGAGCAATTCATACAATTCTATCTAATATTAAAATAATGAATTTCTTTGGTTTGTTACGAAGGTACATGACAAGAAATGTGGCATCATTTTGACAAATGTCTCCTTTGACTCTTCGTGTATGCTCTGAAAAGATAGTTGAGTAGGAAACAAAATGTAGGCTTTAGCATGAGAAAAACAGATTTGAAAAAAAAAATACATTTGAATCCTAATCCTATCATTTAGATTGGAAAAAATCACTTAAACCCACTAAGTTCGGTTTGTTTAATTATAAAACAGGAATCAGAATATTAATTTCAGAATTTGTCAAGATTAAATAAGACAATCACGTAAATTTCTAACAGAGTGAAATGTTAGGTATAGCATTGTAACAGAAGTTCCAATATTAACTGGAGACGCTTTTGAGAGAAAAGTCAAACAAACCTTCAGGAAAACATCTGTAACATCTTTCTTTGCCCATTCCTTTTCTTCTCATCTGCCCAGCCCTAACAGCAGGCATTCCTAACAGTAGGCACTCTCTCCACAGCTGTTTAGGGATTTCAAGTGCCAGAGAGCCTGGCTGCTCACATATGTTTGAAATGTTTCCTTTCTATTTAACCTTCTTGCTAGAAATTACCAAGTTCAACTCTCACCTCTAACTTGCCAAGCATTTTGCACTTGGAATTGATTGGTGTAAAATGTGCATGGATAATGGTTGATTATTTCTTTGGCATGGTCATTATTTATGCAATTATTTGAAACACACATTAACAATTCATTTCCATTACAATTGTAGAAATAAACTTATAAAGGTGAACAGGAACCACTTAGGATTTTCATAATATTTTTCTTTCCAAGTTGTGTAATTATGTACTACAGATGGGATTAGTGTTTGGAAGAAGAGACAGATGCCTGCACTCTCATCACAACACAAGCTAGATAGTCTAACTTCACTTTACTTTGCAGTTAATAATCCCTTATGTATACAGTGTTTGTGACTTCATGAGACTTGAGGTTGGAATTTTCTCATTCTATTCTCTTGCATCAAAAAGGCCTAAAATACAGTATAGTCAAGTCTACTCACCAATGATATTGATGTTGGCATCACTGGGAACACCATTGACTAAATACCTGTTCACAACACTTTGCATGTATTATCTCATTTATTCTTCACTGCATCATGACCAGCAGTCACAATCAAGAAAAGCATTGTCACATGACTGTGCTAACCTATTTGCAAATAGAAACAAACAAACAAAAACTGGTGGGCACTAGTGTGGTCAGACAACAACACGACAGGCACTGTCTTAGGTGTGTTTGTCAGCAGGGAGAAAAGTTGTGAGAAAGTCTACTGACCATGGATGCACAATAAGGGAAGAAGAATATTTGCAAATGTTTGTAGGCCATAAAACTAGCTCCATTAATAAAATATGTGTCATGAAAATTCCAGTTTCTCACAAATAAGCATAGCATCACACAGCCTCATGTTTATTGGACAGATGCAAACAAGAGACAACTCCACTCTAAAGGACTACAGAGGGTACAAAAATGAAAAAAATGGTACCTCAAAAAAAGTTTAGGCAATTCTTATATAGTCTACAAAGAAACTATATCATAGTCTAAAGTTTTGTGTTTAGTTACAAAAATGTGGCTCTTGTGATTAGCTAACAGGAAAGACATAGAGGCAGGATCATTTTTCTGCTATGCTTCATAACTGTTTCATTAAATAATTTAACCCAACTATTTAAGAAGAGAGTAGATGAAATCAGGATGCATTAAAAACAAGCCTCATTTATGGAGAGGAAAATGAGTCAATGGCTGAGACTTTTATTGTCTCAATGCAATGCACTAAATTACCTTTAAAATATTTTAAATAGTGAAAGGGTTGTCTTAGTCACTTTCCTCATTATTGAGCCACATTATTCAACACTCACAACTTAAATGGTTAGACTTTTCTTTTGACTCATATGTTTTAGAGGAATCAGTCCATACTAGGTGGCTCCAAGACAGAAAGTATATGGTGAAACGGCCTGGCAGAGGACTGCTGCTCAGGCCAGAGTTCCCAGGAAGCAGAGATGGAAGGAGGAGCCCAGGAAGATTCATCCATCCAGTTCACACCCCAGTGACTAGCCTCTTCTGATTAGGCCGCATTTCTTAACAGCACACTCAGTCATTGAATTCATTAATGAACTCATCTGTGAATGAATAAAGAGCCCCTGGGATCCTACCACTATCCAAAAGCCTCACCTCTAAGCACATGAGACTTTTGAGGAACATTCTATATCCAAACTATAACAGGGATCAATCATAATGTTATACAACTGGTTTCCCTTCAAAGCTAAGGACTAAAGTGACGAGATAAATTGAATTTTCCAGAACTGACTCTTTCTCTTACATTTTAATATTAATTGAATTTCTGACACCAGAAGTTCAAAAAGACAATAGCTCTTTCATATAAATATAGCTTTTTATTTACTTTAATATGAAAATTATAAAGGATCTCTATAAAGTATTTGTGCTTTGGTTAAGTTATGAAACAATAATTCAGAAGTTCTCAGTTACATCAGATGTAAATACATTTAAGTAAATAGACCTAAATTTTTATTGTTCTGTTTAAAAAAGTAATAAATCTGGGGTTTAAAATAATTAATAGTTGTTTCCAACTATCTTACAACCACCTCAGGGAAAGATGATTATAATAGTCTGTTAGTGGTTACTGAGTCAAAATACAGCAGAAAATCCAAATTCATGCAAAGTGTTCCAGAATCTCTTTAGTATGTTAGAACTAGCTCTAGAAAAAATATTTAAAAAGTAGAGGTTTTTATTAATCTCTTGCCTCTAAGTCATTTTTCCTTACCAACGAGTGATTAAAAAAATAATTTTCATTCTTTCCAATTTTGCTTTTACCAAGTGTTTGAAGCTTATTTACATAAAATATAAAAACAATCAGAAAAAGGCAATGTCATTCTAATTTTTTTTATCATATGTGTCTTCAAAATGCAGGCTTGTCCTAGTTAAATGGCTAATGTTATGTACTTTTTAATATCATAAAAATGATGGTGCTTCTTACAACTGATGGCATTTTACTTGTTGAGATAAAGTAACATCTTATTCTTTGTGAATAAAACCTGGAAAATTACATGGCACTGTCAGGAAGATGTTTTAACCCAAATTTAAAACTTTTATTAGATACTTATCATTTGGTTGTTCACATGTTCATCTCTTCAGGAATCACTTTTTGAGCACTTCTAAGTCAATGTCAGGAAAAATATAAACATGTATGGTAAGTTCCTACTTTTAGGGCATCCCTATTCTTGCTGCTTTGGAGGATGTTAAACACAAAATTATGACGTCGTAATAAAATAGTACAAAGGCTGTTAAAACAAGAAAGATAAAGTTATATTTTGAAGGTATTTACTGGTCTCATGCTTCTGAAATCTTTCAATGTAGATGTAAGTTTGACATGGTGGGTCAATATTATTTTTTGATATTATATGCCAGAAAGGGAGATGATTCAGAAACACATCTGAGTCAAGTTATGATGTTAAAATTGCTAATATTTTCAGGGGAGAAAAAACTTATGTTCTGGAAGCTAAGCAACTAGCTAATTGTGTCATCTCTTTTTAACTTGCTCCAATTCCTTCCTACTATTTTCATAACCAAGGTCACTTAAGATTCACTTTAAGTTTTTCAACAAAGCAGGAGTACATTGTATAGTAAGAAGACAAAATCAGTGAAATTGTAATCAAGTGTAGCACTTAGAGGATGCTGTAGCTTTTAAAATTCATTAATTAAGGAATGTTCACTATTGAATTATAATACTAGTTAGTTTGGCAAGGTGGTTCATTAAAGTCCAAATTTTATTATATATTACATGCTTTATGCTTTTCACACAAACTTATTATATTGCTCGGAGAAGGTGATCTCTGAAAGCACATTAGACTAATGTTCCTGAAACTCTGGATAATGTTAAGTTTTATTGGATTGCTATAACCAAAACGGGTCACCTAATGATTTGTTCTGATAATGATTTATTAAAAGAAAAATATAATTAATGACATTGTTAAATTTTTGACCTTGAATTACCTTGTGTGTTTATGAGATTTATGAATATCATATTTTCATAAAAGTAGAACTGAGAATCAGACAATTATAACAGTGCTTTTATCACATTCTACCTAGAGTAGGTATAGTAATAGCTAATATTTGTGAATTGTTTACTTTGTGTCAGGTACAGTGGTAAACATTTTACTACATTATATTTTATCCCCACAATATCATAGGACAGTAACAAGATCCTGATTTTAAAATGAAGTTGGGACTTAGTGGTCAGTTAGGTTAACCAAAGTCATTCAGCTACTTTGAGGCAAAACCTGGCAAAAATTTTGGCAACTGGATACAGAGCTTTCACACCACAATATAAATTCATTTTGATTCCTTAAAGGGAAGTGATCATTTATTAATGGAAATATTATCGATGGGATTTGTATTCCTCACTTTCTCTGACAACGTAAGTAATCTCAACAGGATATTTTGGAGCAATGACAATGTGAGAGAAGTCATATAATTAACATTTTGATGTCCACTCTACAATTTCAAATCCCAGTTGTACTACTTTCTGCCAAATGGCTTTGATCCAGTTGTTCAAACTCTTATAGCCTCATTTTATCTTTTTATAAACATGGATACCAATCTGAGTCTTGTTTGAAGATTAAAAGACACCTAAAATCTGGAAAAACTTTCAACTCATTTAGAAGCTGAAAGAGATTTATTTTGTCAGCAGGCAGTTTCCCTATGCATTGTTTATGAAATTAGAGTGAAAGTTTGTACTTTGAAACTTCAAAACTTCTCATTCACTTGACTTTCTACATACATACATGCATACATATATATACATACATGCAGAATATACCTGACAGAAATATATATATGGAAATATATTTATATTTACATTGCTAAGTAAATTAAAATTTCACTTTATTCAAAACATATCAAAAATATACAACTCTAATTCGTTGATTGACAAAGATATTGTATGCGTTATCTTATCAATCACATTTACACAGATTTTTGTTTTCAAGCAAGAATTGAACATCTTACATCATCACTACCTTACAATTTCATCAGTAGCACTTGTAGCATGCTTCCTTCCTGCCTCAGATTTTGTTCTCTCAGAAGATAGAATTTGAGCTGGAGATTTACTTACAGCAAAAAGCTGTGAGCTTTTTGTTTGTGGGCTGGAGTGGATGAAGAGAGAGGGCATTCTGCAGAAATACCACCTGTATGGGAGTAAGGTAAGTAGGACTGGGTGACAGAAGAAGTCGCTACAGATTTACAAGTCCAAATATCAGAATGGAGCTGGTCTGGCATTACAGAGTGGACTGAAAAGGAGGCACAGAAACCTGGGCTATGTAACACTTCATGAGAAACCATAAGATTCAGGCTGTTCTATCACATCTCCTCAAATGTAAAGAGGGAGCATGACCTTTATTGAGGTGCTGTACCTCTTTTCAGCCAAGGTTGATTCCCAAGAAGGGGCACGAGTTTCGGCCTCAGCAGCAATCATATCTGGAAGGTGCAGAAAAATGGCTCTTTTGTTCATTAGGAAAGCTCTGGACTGTCCACTACACTTGTTTTCTAATACGGCTCAGGCAAATAGGCATCCTACATGTTTGCTGACCGTTACTAACCTTTCCAGTTGGCCAGTCACATTGTCTCCTGCTGAATTCTGGTTTTGCTCCTATTGATTAATTTCTTTTTTTATTCTTTGATTGTGTATTCTCTGGGCCATATTAGTAATTGTCATGTGCAATATTAATTTTGCATCATTTTAATGAAAAACATCACCTAAACTTTGTATTATATTTTTTGCTTCTTACTGCCTCATACTGTACTTTACTACTTTACAACTTAGTCTGTTGTACAATTGGCATAGTAATGTCATTAAAGCTCTCCATTGTGGTAAGCTAACCATTGTCTAAGATGACAAACATATCAATAACATTCAATGTTAGAGATTGACAGGACCACAAAACAAAAGCTAATAATATAAATTGCTTAATTTTACCTTGAAAATATATTTGGGTGCATATGATCAGTAAGCAAATATCCATTAAATAGTCAAAACTATCTTTGATTTCAATTGGCCTTAATCTTAAACCCTTATACCCTGTACATATACTATACTGGGAAAAAAATTATTCTCAGTACTGGGAAGAAATCATTCCCAAAGTAATTAAGACAATTTACAAAGAAAATTTAGTGGGCACAATGTTCAACTGTGAAGTTAGAGAACTACATCATTATACTCACATGTTGATTTTACAAGTCATCTTTCATTTTACTGGTTTAATTTTCTCACTCGTTTTTAGGCTCAATTATTAAGTTACATTCATGTTCAAGTTATCTGAACCTACAAGTAGTTTATTATTTTCTTTTAATTTGTACATAGACTTCAAAGAGAAAAAAATACATACCCCTTTGAAATTTTAAATCTTTTGCAAGGTCAGGTTGTAATAGTCGCTGTCTGTTAAAGGATAGAACGGCAAGTGTTCCGCAATTCTATAATTCAAAGAGACTCTCCTAGGTATAATCCTATTTTTAAGCTATTCATAACAGGTAAACATTAGAGTGAAAACAACCATAAAAAACAAAATTATCTTTTAAAAGCTGTGTTCTATAACATAAACTATCTATTTTATGAAAATAACACAATTTTTAACAGAGAAATTTTATATGTATCTTATTTTTTACCATCTTAATACCTTAAAGGTGTTCTCTTGTGACTGACACAGTACCATATCATTTATATATTCCCATTATAGATGTAGGCTTGAATAAGAGAAAAATGTATCGATTCATTTAATCGGTGACATATTTATAAAATTCATACTGTACATTTGCAAAGTATTATCCAACAAAGGTATGGAGATGAAAAGATACAGCTTTCATTCTCAAGATATTCAAAGTCCAAAAAAGGATGGATAGCAATTAAATATAACATCTATTATATACTGAAATGTGTTAAGTGTAAGAAAAAAGAGAGAGGGACATATTCAGCTGAAATATGAGGAAGGTTTCCTGTGTTTGATAATGTTGCCTATATATTGAAGTGTGAGAAAGTATTTAAAAAATAAAGCGAATTGGTATATTAGCTGAAAGTCATTCAAGGTGAAAGGATTAACACAGATGTGATACCCTGGACATATTCTAAGATCTACAGATAGTTGAGTGTACGAGTAAAGGAGAACAAAACGATATACTAAGAGCCCATGTACTCTTATAAGGAAGTAGAACTTTCTTGGAAATAAAGAATAATTGAGTGCCCTTATTTGGAAAAGAAAATTTTAAGATTTGCTTAGAAACAAATTCTCCTCATTCAAACCCCTGCCAGCTAATGTAGAAGAGCCAATTATGATAGGTAATAAGTTTTTTACATTGTTTCTTTTCTATAGATGCCATGCTTAATTTAACAGCATTAACCAGGTTATTGGTGTGTGTGTGTGTGTGTGTGTGTGTGTGTGTGTGTATACACATTAATATAACACTTCTTCCTGAAATGTTTGCATTCTGGTTTCATGGAGGTCTTTATATAGAGTGAATGTACAGATCCCTTAATCAGTTCACTGTATCATAAGCTTTTTGAGGAAAGCATTGGTGTTTGAATCATTTTTCATCCCTGAATCTACAATATTGCTTGAAATATGGAGGTTAGTAAATATTTGAATATGTGAATGACTAAGAAATCAGAAAATCCACTAAGAATCATAGGAAGCTGGTTTCAGTAATTTGTTTTTATCCATACAGTCTACTTCACAATCCTTAGAAAGCTCTGTCCCTTCTGTTAGCACAGCATTTGTTTTTGTCACATGATTTATCAATGTTGCTAATGAGCTGCTAATGAGCTGCCAATTCTTTTCCAATTTAGAAGAAAAAGGCAGAGAACTGTTCAAAAGAATATGCCTCAGTGATCTTGCCTATTTGTTTTATATGTCCATGATCCTGTAGTATAGAAATGTTATACATAAAGTTATCACAGGCTCACTGAGTATGACTGACTAGATTATGACTTCATTAAGAATCACTAATGCAGTTTCATAGTAGTAGTATTCTTTCTCTTTTATAAGACAGGGTTTTAGTAAAGGAAGCTCTAAGAGAACAAAGCATGACTTCATATGAGAAAAATACACATATTCACACATAAACAATGGGAGTCCCAATCATTGGTTAGAAATTGTTTTACTATTTAGTTTTGCTATTTACTAATTGTGTGATCTTGATATATTTGCTCTATGGTTCTAGTCTTATTTTTTAAATAATATGGGAGGTCCTATAATGATGAGACACTTTATGTTTTTCTACATTATATACTGGGTTCCATGCTTATTTTAATAACACAAATATGACATATCTTTCTCAGGGTGATTCCCTCAAAGTTTCCCTATCTGCACATACTCAAGGTTTATTTTTTTTTCTTTCATGTTATGATCCTAAATTACCAAAACTTCTTCCTCAATCTGTCCCTTTCTCACAATCAAAGTGTGTTTTATACAATTTAGGACTTTAATGCATATTCCTTGTGATTTAATGTGTTATTCACTATAAGTAAATTTTAAATACTTCAATGAGAGTCTAATTTAGATCCTCTCTTTTTCCCAGTTTTCTTGGTAGATTGAAATTATTTACAAATAAGTCATTATTTAGGGCACTTGTTAGACTTAAAGTAGACGAAGGTCCTGATACTAAGGGTTACAAAATGCTCTATATTGTCATTCTGCACTTCACAGCCCACTTTCATTTAGAGTGGACCATTTGAATATTTGGGCCAGTAAACAATGGACTGAAGAGTTAGTTGTCATTTTTTGCTCAAGACTGTGAAGCACCCAAGTGCAGTTTCTCAGCTTCTCCCTTCCTCTGCTAGGGCAGTGCAAGAGGCTGACAGTTCCAGATGGTGAAAGCACAAGGTAGTAAAAACTCAGTCTGATGCCCTAGGCAACTTCAAGGAGATCTTCTATTCTAATTCTCCCAATTCCTGCTGATCTTCAGTGAACATGCACTGTCAATTAGCAAGATATATTTATTGTATTAAGCTACTGGAATTCAGGTTTTATTACTGCATCATAACCTAGACTGTTAGAATTAATATTTTCCTAAAGTATATCTTCTTCTTAGGAAATAAGTGTTGCTCTACTTTTGTGTTGTTGTTTTGTTTTGATGTGTTTTGTTTTGTTTGAAACATGGTTTCGATATGTAGTCCAGGCTGGCTTGAACTCACTATGTAGCCCAGGTTGACCTCAAACTTGAGGCAATCCTCCTGTCTCAGCCTCTCAAATGCTTAGATCACAGGCATGCACCATCAAACCTGGCTCCTCTACCATTTTTGACAAATATATTGAGGCTAAGAACTAGTTATCCAGTATTTGTCAAACTCAAAATATTCTGAAAAAGAAGTACAAAAACCAATGAACAAAGAAACTTTTATCATTAGAAAAAAGTGTGAAGATGGTTTACTTTGTTTTTGCTTGTATTTTTGTTTATTTTTAACTATCCAGAGAATTTGAGAATTTCCTAGAGTATGTCTCTCTCTCAGCTCATCATAATACTGTAATCACTTTGGGTGTTTCTTAAAATATATGGGAATCTGGATCTCATACTGCATCTAATAATTAAAAATCCTGGAGAAGACAGTAGAAAATGTAGTTCCTAGAAAACATCTCAAGTTGATTTTATAGTCAGGAAAGCTTAGAAGTCTTCTTGCTGTAGGTTGGAGCATGGGGGCTGGAATTTGATAAGCGAAGTGCTAACATGAAAGCACTTTATGCAAACAGCTTATGAAGAAATGCCTAATTATGGTATAAAAGATTACATATTCACCAATTGGTAAAAACTTGAAATCCTGTGTGAAAAATACTCGAATATATTGAAAGTATGTTAATTGATGTTTAAAAGCTTAAAATGCACTTCCCATCATGCATTCCATCATGTCATACTATTTCTTTGTGATTAAATAATATTGTGGTCATCTTGTCTATGGATGAGGAAACCTAGGATCTGATACAATATTTTGTTTCATGTTAACCCAACTGATGCTTTTCTAATAAACAGATGTTTTAATGAAAAGCTAAAGAGAGGCATGCTGAGAGGTGGTATCAAAGAGGGGCACTGCTAAGGAAAAGTTATCCACTTGACAACATATTTGTATTCTTGATTTTGGACATATTTTTTGTTGGCTAATATCACATATTTGTAAGCTTGGACACTATCTCGATTCAGGCTAAAATCTCCCCAGGAGGTGCTTGAGAGTTGCCCAGCAATTTCTAAACCAATGTGGGAAGTGGCAAGTAACAAGAGCTCGAGTCCCATTCCTAGCTCGTTTGTCCCTCAGCAGCTCTATGGCTTTGGTATTGTTGTTCAAACCCTGTGTCTGTTTCAGTAGGTAAAATGGTAATATTATTCAAACCCATAGCATTATATTGCATGAAGATTATTTGGATAATAATTGTAAGGCACTCAGAGAAGCACAGACATGAAGTAAATATCCAGTTCTTTCATGGTTGGAAACACTAGCAGGCTTTAGTAATCTATTTTCTATTTGAGAAGGAAACAAGAGATCCAGTTATAATGCTTGCTACATTTTAGTTTTACCCTTGTGCCTTGTTCTCAGCGCTTGACTACTTGTGAATTTATTGAACTATGAGGGATGCACAGTGATCTTCAAACTTCAGGGAACATCGGGCACGCCCCTAATCCAAGAACTCTGGGAAGCTGAGGCAGGAGGATTGAAAGTTCAAGCCTAGCCTTATCAACTTAGCAGTTTAGCCAGACCCTGTGTCATTTTTTTTTTTTTAATGAGAAGGGGAGGGAGCTAGAAATATAGCTCAGCATGAAGACCCTGGATTCAATACAGGGCAGAAGAAAAGAAAATCACCTGAACACATTAGTAAAACCCAGGCGTCTGGCCTCTGTCCCCCCCAAATTTCTGATTGTATGATGCTGGATGATGCTGATGCTGCTGGTTTGAGATCTCTCTTTGCGGTGAAATGGAAAATCAAATAGATTATAGAGGCTTTCAAGACAAGTTTAAGGAACCTGGGCTCTCCAACAAGGAACTAGGTAGAGACAGGCAAAGCAATTAAATCAATGCTAACGTTGTATCCATATTTTCTTAAGTGGCATATATAGTCTTGAT
Organism: Heterocephalus glaber; assembly: GCF_000247695.1. Next base: position 4,250,387 of record NW_004624863.1, on the reverse strand, counting down.
TTTGTCATTGAGTCTTAATGATTTTACCAAGCCTTTCTTGTTTTAACAGTATGAAAACCATGGTGCTCATTCACTATCTTTCCAGAATGCTATGCCACTATCAGTGTATTTTTGTGTTTCTCTATCTTTAGAACAAAAATTAATTTCTAGTAAGAAAAAAAAATTCACCTGGGTAGTTGTTAAAATGCAGATTTTTAGATGTTTCTAGTGAATTTGACTCAATAGGTTTGGCAGAGAGCCCAGAACTCTGCCTTATCTAGCATTCCAACATTAATTTGATACAGAAGATTTATAGACTACACATGGGAAATGATTTTTGCCCAAATTCTACCTATTATTGAAGCAAAACTGCCTATTGATTTTTTTTATTTTTTAAAGGTAATTTTTATTTCTAGGTGACCTTTCAGTTCAGTTTGATTCATTTCATTAGAATCTCCCTAGTTTACTTCTTTTTTCAGTTTCAGCATTTGGTAAAAGGCATTTACAGAAAAGTGACTTGAAAGTAATTTAACCACAAGCTCAGCCAAATTAATTTAGAGAGAGTTTAGTAAACAGCTTTTGCTTTCTGTACTTAAGTGATCAATTTCAACACCTGCTTTTCCTTCCAGATGGAGTTAATTAACATTAAAATTATTGCCTATAGCAGAGATTTTTTGATAACTCACAGCCCTCCAGCTGCATCCAGATTCCTATACTTCTGAAAATGGAAACGATAACCTATGTGAGAAGTAAATTTATTACTGAACTATTTTAACATATGTACATAGGTCTATTGTACAAGAAATAGCATTAGTGTGTTTAACGTAGATGTTATAAGACAGTCACTTTTAATCAGACACACAAGCTTGAATACCACATGGTTTCTCTTACATGAGAAATCCAAAATATAAATAAAAATAAAAATAAAAGATAGATAATAAGAAATAGATTTTGTTCAAATGGAAAGATATAGGTGAGGAGAGAGAAAATGAAAAAAGAATTATAATGTGCTACATATATGTAAGAACTCCCCACAAGGAATGTGATCATTACATAATGCAAACATGTACCAATAAAAATTAAAACTGAATAAAAGACCTAATACAATCCTCATAACTATCTGAAGAAGGGTGTTAGTCTACTACAAATTTAATACATAAAGAAATTGAAGATTAGAAAAGTTTTGTAACTTTTTTTGGATATTTTGTAATTAGTAAGTGTTAGAGACAGAATGTAAATCTCTGTATAACCAAAATTCATACCTTTCCCACTACAATGAGCTCAACTTAAACACAGGTAAAGATTGGAAATTTTGAAAAGAAATTCCTTGGAAGATGGAGATAAAATATTTGGTTTGGAATAGGTTATATTGAAGTAAATCTTATATTTCAAATAGTACAAGTTACACACACACATATATACATCCATCTAAAATGCATATGACAACCCAGTGTGGTATGAGTATTCCTTTATTAGAGTTTGAGAAATATAATGGAACTTATGTGTCATACTGTTCTGTAGGTTGAGCAGAACAAGGTACTATGAAATGATTGCTAAGATGGAGATTAAATACAATGAAGAACTATAGAAGAGACATTGTGAGTTCAAAAAAGCAAGAGGGATTCAGTGAGATAATATTTTATATGGAAGCTCTTCATGCTTTCCATTAAATCTTCCCATTGCCCTCATTTTAATGAGACATTTTACTGATCTAGAAATGTTCTTTGTAAAAGGCTGCTTTACAAGTAAGTTTGGAGAAGCTATTCGTTCAGCATTTTTCTCCTACTGAATTTAGTGGTTACAATTTATTTAAACATTATATCCCAAAAGCATTAAAAGATGAAGGCCTGAAATCTCCACTATTTATGCGCTTGTGGATAACCAATACATTTAAAAGATTGTTCATTATCATCTTCTCATGGAGGATCCTAGGCTTTTCTTTAGAGAAAATGATGACTTCATTCTGCAAAAATTTCTTGGAGATTGAGACTCTTAGGAAATATAGTAAAATGCTAATTTAAGGGAGATTTATCATATATATGATGCATGATACACACATGTATATATGCATAATACATATATACACAGTCAAGTCACATTATTTGTGATAATTATGTTTGTGAAGTTGTTTGCAAATAATGAATTAACAAATACTGAACAGTTGTTTCTACGGATAATATGGAGTTGGGTTCCTTCTATCCCCAGGTCAGAACATTGCTGTCAACTAATCAGTACATAATCTCATTGTATGTGTGAGGAAATCATATTCAATATATATTATTGATTCACTGACATTGAACTGAGAGTAAACAGTGGTATATTTGGTGCTTGAACAAAGCTTATCTACCATGTATATTTTCTCCATAAGACACAGCACAGGCTTTTAGAAACACCAGGAAAAATGTCCATATGGTACATTGGGATCCTTTTAAACAACAAAAAGAGCAACCAAAAAAATGCAGAAATGAAAAAAGTGTCACACTAAGTAGACAGTGAAATATTTATTTCCACGGTGAGCTGAAACAAGAAAGCAAAGGGATTGTCACCTCATCAGGAACATCCGTGTCAGAATAATCAAATTTTTCTCTACTCTGTGTATATTCACAAATAATCACAAATATTGATTTTGGGGTTACATTTACATTGAAGTCAATATTCATATTTATAATTACATTATCTATACATTTTGAGGATAGAATATATATATATATATATATATTACTTTAAATATTTGAATCACAACGATAAGTTTCATGGCAACAATGTAACTCCCATACTAGAGAATGATTTTATATTTCCCCTTAGACATATCTCATTTGGAAAAAAAATGGTTGAAAGCAACTCATTTCCCTCTTGTTCTCTCATACCAAGAGACAGAGTTCTCTCATACCAAGATATCACCCTAACTCATTGAATAGCTTGCAATACCATTTGAAACCTTTTAGCACAGATCAAACTCTAAGGCATCCTGTAACTTAAAAAGAAAGGAATTAAATGTGTCTTAGGAAGTCTTGAGGTAAGATTTGGCATTTTGTGTTGAAGAATCTGACTTGTGCTTTAGCTCACAGTCTACATACTTATTGCAAAGCTATAAAGCAAATGGAGGTGATTTAGTCAGCAGATAGGATTTTTTTCTGAGAAGGGGGATTGTTTGTTTTCTCTCAACTAAAATCCTAAGGAAACCGTCTAGGATATATTTAATATGTCTATACTTGAGCTATGGATATGCAATAAAACATCCCCAAACAGTGGTGAAGATACCAGCTGTCTATTCTTAACATGTTTGCAGGTTGCTTGGGTTCCTTGGCTAGACCTGCTTCAGTTCTTGCTTTGGGCCTAGGCTCAGCTGATGTAGTTCTTTCCTAAATTACCCTCATCTTCTATAGATGACTAGGCAAACTCAGGTGAGGGAAGAGGTACAAAAAGAAAAGCAGAAATATCCAAAGTCTCTTAATAATTAGGCTTGGAGTTGTCACACTGTCTCTTCTGCTTATTTGATGAGCAAAGTAAGATGTCAGAGTTTAGGGCAAAGACAAGGAGTCAAGGAGCACAGAAATACATTCTTAGTCTTTGGAAAGAACAACTGCAAGGGGAAATGGCTATAGGAAGGAAAAATCAGAGCCATTAATTCAATCATCTTCACCTGTTATATGTTTAGCCGTGCTTAATATACCTGAGCTGATATAGTTCATCCTCTATTTCTCCCTTACTCACCTATTTCACTACATTTCTCTGGCAGTACAAATAAGGGTACTGAGGACTAGAGCATGCTCTAAGCTATTGAGTAAGGGAAATAACAAATATTTGCATGAATCCTCACAGGACAGCAGACCTGACTACTAAACTGCAGCACTATTTTCAGAAGACAATGGCTAGTATATAGTAGGACCATAAATCATAGATTTGACTTTTCTTCCTTTTCCTCAGCTGGCAGTATCTCCTACTACTTTTCCCTTCATTCATCCTGATCCAGCCATACTTATGGCTTCGCTATTCCTGACAAGCCCTGGAAGACCTCAGTTCTGAAGCAATCACCCACTGTGCTAGAATTCCCTTTGCAGATAATTCTTCACAGAAATAGCCACTTAAAATGACCCCTCATCTCTTTTTTTTTGCTCAAATATTAATTAGCCTACCTTTAACTCCTAAATTTAAAATGTCAAACTGCAACCCCCTGCTTCATCATAACTTTTACTTTACATCTCCTAATCCCTTTGCCCTACATATTTTTTTAAATTTTCAGCCTAATACTTGTAATCTTGGAATATATTAAGTAATGTAATTATCACTTATGATTATTGTTTTTCTGCCTTCTATGGTTAGAATGTGAACTCAAGCCAGAGTTGTTAGTCTGTGCTGTTCACTGCTGTATTCTAAATAATAAGTGCGCCTGAAGCATAATCATCACTCAATAAGTATTCGTTGAACCAATGCATGGATTTTCCACCACAGTAGCATTTCAGTAGTGGAAAAAGTATAAACCTTGGGAAAGGCTACTGTGATTGTGTGATGCATCCAGGATCTTTAAATCATCACCTTAACGACATTGAGCAGATTACTGTCTAAGAGGCACAATTTGATCAAAAATGATGAGCAGACTGACAAAATCTCATGAAGCAACCTTCACTTTTGACAGTTTCATAGTTAGTGGAACTTCCAATATCTGGCCCCTGGAGAGTAGCCAAGAACTAGGACCATATCAGAGGAGGGACAATGTATAGTTTCTGACCACATGGGCTCCAACTGCATTTCCTGGATCTGTTTATAGCTTCTTTTAAAATGGAGAAGTGTCATTCAAAATGAGCCTTTCTCTTTTTATCCTCCACTTGCAGCAGTTATTCTTTCTTCATTGCAAACAAGTGACACAATTACTTTTCTAATTGCTAGCAGTTATTGTGGGTAAGGAAGAAAAGGGACTAAAATAGCTATTAGCCAGACATCAGGTGGCAGAGAAGACGTGTTCAGCGGCCATTTCTTGATTAGAATTAAAGGTGGACATGTGAGATAACAGATTTATATGAAAGAGGAAAAAAAGAAATCCATTTTTAATGCTTGTTAAATATGCTTCCTTAATACCTTCTTGCTCTGAGTAGTTATTCCTTTGTTATAAAGGAAAAGTACTTTCTAGGGCAAAGTAACTATTTAAGTGTAGCACTAATGATACGATTTCTATGAATATGATGAAAGGCTCAGTTTTAATATTTCATTTTGATATTTAATTGTCTTTTTATTCTTTCAGTGTCAATTTTCTTTCGAGATGGGTGCTAAGATATAAACTGTCTGGTAAGTGAAGCCTCCTTTCTTGATTTTTGTTTAAAGTAGATATTCTATATTCTGGCACCCAGGTTCTCAAAGGTAGGAACCAAAAGCTATGACTTATGAGGACTGGAGTATTATTTTGTTATCTTCCTGCATATAAAGCACCTAGAAAATATTTTATTTTCATTAATTCTCACCAAATGATATGAAATATTAAACAGTTCAATCCACAAAGTAGTAGAAGATAATTGAATTGAATTATTTAGATAAGATCTGATGTTTGTGAGAGTCATGAAATGTATTTCAAAGAAAAATTGGGTATGTATGAATAAAAGGAAAGAAACAGAGAAACTAACTAGAAAGGAACTATGGACAATTAATTTCTGTAAACCTATATAATTGCTTAGATTTTATTCTCTTTAAACTTCTAAGTACTCTTGAAAAAAATGGAAAATGTCTGAAATTCTTTTCATATATGTCTAAGAAATATGGAAATATGTGATTCATTCTTGTTCTGGAATTTGAAAGGATTAAGTAATATTTTTTATGCACCAAAGCGGGGGAAAACAATTTGTCAGAAAAGAAATTTACAATGTACTGTCATGGACATTTATTTAAAAATGGCTTACCCATAAATTATGTTTTTTGATGAAACTTTTTCTTAAATAATTGACAATTGTAGTAGAATTTGTTAGCTTTTTCTGGCTTTTAATTTCGAAATATGTAGTTGTTGAGAGAAAAATATAATAATTTAATGCAGATTATATTTTTTTGTTACAGAACATTCAAATTGAAATCATTGTTATTGCAAAGCCTTAGTTTTTAGCATAAAGCTACCAAAATCTAGGGATTTTTTTGCCAAAAAATATTAGATATTTTGTGGAAGTTCCTGTGGATCTATATAACTTATATGAGAATCAATACAACAAAAGGTTTGTGTTCTCAGCAAATGATATCAGGTGGATTGTTAAAAAAAAAATTTTGATATTTGAATTTCTTCATTAAATAGTGATGTATTTCTTGAATAATGCAGGCTATCTTGGGAGTATCATTAGAAATACAGTTAAATAATTTTAAAATTGTGATTCAGAAAATTTATTTATTAATTCCTACATGTAATTTTTGTTTAGAGAAACATCTTAGAAATATATGTTTGATTATATCCTTTAAGAATACAAGAAGATATAGTTTAGGAGTAGAAATATCGTAATACTTACTGTACACAATTTTTTCTGCTTTTCAACTTTTTAGAGTAAGTCCAATTTTTTCCCATAGCATTTATGTTTTTAATATAAATTTTGTGATTGAGACAGTACTATCTGATATCACTATCGGTAAATATGAAAATTTTGAACAATTATAACCAACATTCTAAGTATCAATTGAGAATAGATAGAAATAAAAGTTTCATAAGCCTTTAAAATGGCACATGAAAACCTTGATAGGTGGGGACAAATAAAAGAGGGAAAGGAAAGAAATTAAATCAATAGAAAACACAAAAGTTCAAATGTTAGAGACCAAGTCAGTGTGTGCAAATAGGAATATCTTTGTGTATCCAATCTATCTGTGAAGTGGAAAGTTAGGACACCTGGTTCTGCATTTGTTTAGACTGTTTTTGTACTTATTTTAAAAATAAAATAGGTAAAACATGTTGAAGCACCTTTCTTGAAAATATTTGGCCATATTTCCTGTAACTTTAAATGGACACTATCTGATTGTCAGTCATGTTAGAAAGAACCCAAGTATAGGAGACTGCAGAAGAATGGTATAAAAGGCTTCTTAATATTTAGTGTCCAGAGAACTCATCATTAAGTAATCAGATAGATGAAACGGAGCAGCCATTTCATGATTCCTAAGTAGCAGCCTTGATTTTTGATTCCCTCGCATTCCACATACCTAATGGACAGTTATTTCTAGTACTACCATTTATATATTTCATTTTACATGCTTTTATGGAATGCCGGTGAAACATAAAAATCTAAATGTTAAATTAGGAAAAATATAAGAATGTCTTGCCTTTGGTACTACACTAGGAATGAGAAACATGTTTTCAAACATGACTCAAGTAATTCATGTCAGTGGGTAAAGGAGTACATTTATTTTTATGTATAAGCAACTATTTCCCAAACAGTTACAATAAAACTCAAGAGTTTTTGGATCAAAGACTTGCTACTGAACCTAAAAAGTATTCCCATGTGTAATATAAGAATTTTTAACACTTTGTTGAGATATATGAACCCTTATACATAAGGAAACCATTTGTCTAATTTCTTAAAATTTTCCAGGAACGAACCTCTTGCTAAAATGTTTTCTTGACAATTTTGCTTCTTGACAAAAATATGAATTAAATTTTTTTAACTGGCTTTATTTCAACTTCATATTTTTATTAAAAATTATAACAGGTTATAATCTGGGTATTGATATCTACAGTAAATAAGTAAAATTTATTTGTAGGTAATATTTTATAACTATATAACCACATATCTTGGTAGGATCTCTGATGGATCAGACTGGTTTACTACTTTACTGCAAATTACAAATAATCAAAATGTAACGCTCCTTAAAAATATTTGTTGATTTAGTAAATCCATAGATTACAATTTTGAAGATAAGCCTGAGTAAATACAGAGTGATATTATATTATTACTATTAAATTCTCACATGTGCAAAGCACTTTGGTTTTTGTAAAGGAGCAGTACTGCATATGTTAAAGAGCAAGAGCACTGGATCAAGAAATATTAATTAAATATTCTATCTCAATTTTGGTGTAAGACCTCACACCTCTATATATAATAGCTCTATCATCTCAAACTACTGAATGAGTGGATCCTTGTAATGTGCTTAGAGAACGTCTGATTACTTAGTAAGCATGTGTATATATTATAAATTCTTACTACTGTTTAAATTAAAAATGTATTCCATGCTCACAGAGTTTGTATTCTAGTAGGAAAAACAGATGTGACCAAAATTAGTTCTAATATAAAGTGTCAGTTTCAGAAACTTGAAATAGAAAAAGTAAAAACTGATGCTTAATGAGTGAGAATTTGGGAGTATTTCATCAATGAAGTTGCTCTTTAACTGAGCCTTAGGTAATGTCATGTTATTGTGAAGTTTTTCATGCACATTCCAACTTGAGAAACTAGCAATATCAGTGTTCTGATGAAAGTGCAGTAGCTAAGCCTAAAGAAGTGTGAGGAATCAACAAACATCATTAAGTCTTAAATGGCTTTTAAAAATTAATATGTTAAATAATTATCCTGTTAAATCATTCTATGGCATTTCCTACTAACCTTTACTCTTTCACAATGCATTAAAGTAAAGTCACTGTTGTTGGCAGTAAGCCTCGGACTCAATTTGTCAGTCCAGAAATAAAGCACTCTGACACCAATAAAGTTCAACAAGGTAAGTTTACTTCTGCAGAAGGGTGTGTTACACCTCTAAGATGAGGTAGCAAGCACACAGAGACTTAGTTGCAGGCTCCTTTTATATCTTAACTTGTGAGAAGCCCCTGACCTTCGCCCCATTGGCTGGTTGGAAGGTTCACAATCTATCCTGATTGACTAGTTGAGGTAAAGGGATGGCTTGATGGGTTGTTGGGCAGGGTTCCTCATGGGGCTTTTTGGGGAGGGGAACTGAATGGAGTAACATTCTTTTGTAACTGTAACCCCTACAACCCTGGTGATAGGGTTAGGGCAGAGCAGCCTAAGGTGAACTAGAGTTTAAGGTGGAGGTGCTGCTGTTTATATCTTTTTATAGAAAAGATAGGGACATAGTTTCTCATGCTGTCAATGGCCAACCTACCTCTCCACATTTATCTTAACAATATTCTCACCTACCATTCCTAGTTTGCTTCTATACTCCATCTTTTTCTTCTCTCTTTTTTTCCAAATATCTCTATGATTTTGTACATTTATTTCTTTCTCAAAGGTTCTTAGAACTAATCCTACACTTGAAAAATTCCAACTCTCTATTAACTGTTTTGATTAAATTTTATTTCCTTTGTAGAATTTTAACCTTTTTAAATTTAACTTTAACTTTATCATTTCATGTTTGGCAGGTAGACATCATCTACACACACACACACACACACACACACACACACATACACACTCTACAAACCTAAATTAGTTAAACTACTTAGATTAAATTCTCAATTTCTTCAGTCAGGGATAGTGAATCTTATTAGAGATGAGTTTAGCCACTCAGAGCTGTAATAGATGCAGCTTATCTCAGTGTGGCCCCCAAACCCTGAGGGGTGAGTGCTTGCATGTAGCTGCCTGTGATACCTGTCATATACAGCACAGACTTGACTTAAGACTCTTAATTTCCTACTGGCCTATCATCTTTCATAATTGATGTTTTCATTATTATCCATGAAAAACTATGCTTATAATCTATATGCTTCCGTTTAAGGAAAATATTGATTCCTCTCTTATGAACTGATCTCAGTAATAGGGAAATGGCTTCTTCAACTACAGAAAGGAAGAAAATAGTTCTGGGTAATACTTGCATTGAAACTTCCAGTGCTGCCAAAATGTTATTTTTCAAGTGACCCATAGTAAATAAAGTCTCTTTACTAGAAGAGGAAGGAACTTTCTAAGTTACCACTTGCTTTCTACTATGAGTTAGTCTCCAGTCTGGAAAGTGGGGGCAGTAGGTAAGATAAATACTTGTCTTTCAGAAGGCAGTGTTACAGTAGACAACACAGATCCATAGCCAAATAATTTGAATGATAATTTGTGTCACTATAGCTGCAAGTACTGAGTGCTATGGAAGCATGTAAAAAAGGTAGCTAATTCATTGTTTGGGAAAGACAGCTGTCTTGAAAAACATGACATCTAGTATTGGCATGAATTAACTAAGCAAAAAAAAAAAAATGAAAAGGACATTCCTAATAGATGAGGTACTATGCAAAAAGACCTTTAAGTGAAAGTATAATACAGTGCTAGTTCAGCTGATGTTTATGATGAGTTATTCACTATGTTCAGATAACTCTGCTGGGTGTTACATGTAAAGCAAATATCTTGATTCACTGAAAATATTCTAAATATCTGTGTGTGTGTGTGTGTGTTAGAAGGATGGTGGATAGAAAGATAGACAGGGAGAGAGTTAAACGAATTCAATGAAGACTCCTCAGGCTCCAAATCCTTAAGGATAATTCACAGTTCTGTTTTTTGGCTTTCACAATCTGCACATTTCGGAAAACTTTCATTTAAGGAATGACATTTTTATTGGTGACATTTGAATGATTATTGTATTGACTTATAGCACATTGACTTATGTGAAATGCTTTTTTAGGCTCTCCATAAATGCATGTTGACTGCCTGACTTTCACAAACATTTAAGATAAGAATGATATATATAGTAAGGGCATTTTGCCAACAGGGAGCTAACTGGGTGCCACAATATGTATACAATCTAAATCATGAGGACATGAATGTCTTGTGACTGCTTGCAGGAAGCACACAGATGCACTTTGCCAAGCAACAGATTCACTTTTCTGCTGCTTATTGCTGAGAAAAAAGCTTCAGGCAAGACCAAACAAACTATTCTTGAAAAATGACAGTAGAGTAAATCCATAGTAAGTTTTTTGTATTTCTATGGTGTCATAGAGTGTGCATGAAGTAGTGTCTACATATTGCAGACATAGTAAATAACAGTGTATTTTAGAATCATAGTAGATAACAAAGTACACTTTGGAATCAGACTATCCTTCATGGACTTGAAACTCAGCTTTTAGAGTAGCCATTTTTGTGGCTTTGTGTATATCTTTTAATTTCTTTAAGAATTACATTACACAGTAGGTCAGGCAATATGCCCTACCCAAGATGTCCACATTCTAATGTTTCAAACCTCTGGATCTGTTGCTTTTCATGCAAAATGGGACATTGCATATGCATATGTGACTAAGCTAATGGTCTTGAAATGTAACAAACATCTTGATTATCTGGATAGGACCAATGTAATTACAATGGTCCTTATAAATGAAAAATTGGAGAGTCATCATCAGAGAAATGACAGCAGAGGTTAAAGATATGCAGAGCCACGAGCCCAAAGAATGTGGGCAGCCTCTAGAATATGGAATATCCAAGGAAATGGTTACAACTTTACCATCATAAAATAATCATAAAAAGCCCTCCATTAAAGGATTATTGTGAAGATGAATACAAAAATTTATCAGTAAGATAGACTGTCAGCTTTAGAAAACCAAATCTCAAGTATACCTCTAGGAGATGAAAGCTTTCCTTATCAGGACAAATTAACTTTTCAGTCTATGCTTTCACAATGCAGTTGATATATTTTGGATTAAGTATAACATTTCATAATGTAGACAGTAATTTTACTTCCATGGAAGGACAATAGAACTAGCAGAATTTATTTGCTCAGATAAGAAAGGAAAGAAGGCATCATTTATTGAAAGCCTGGTAAGGGTCGACATATAATTCAATTTCTCACACATTATTTTCACCAACTTAAAAGAGGTGTGATTTTCCCCAATTTTATGTGGTAACCTCACAAAAATGTTAAGCAATTTACCTGAAATTCTACACTTAATATACAATAGAACTATTGAAGTGAAAGTAAGCCAATTGTCTGAAGACAGACACAGAACAGATTCAAGAGTGGGTCTTACCTTATCGGATCTTCTTGTCCTCTGTTCCTTCTCCTTTACACCTTGAATCTATTCTGAAGCTTATATCTTACCAGCCTGGCATCACCCATAGGAAGAATACATCCCTTTTCTAATCATTCTGTCCAAGGTCCTGAACTGGTGCTTGTTAGCCTGGTCTGGATCATGGACCAGAATGATGAGGAGAAGGTGAAACAGATGATTAAATAAATGTGAATCAGTGATTTAGCTAGAGAATCAAGAATTACAGATTCATTATTGAAATGTATAAATGGCCAGAGATTTTTTTAATGCTAGATATAAAAATCTTGGTATTTGAGATAATACATCAGAAGGAAAAATAGCAAAACCTTAGACAGATTTTGCACTAATAATAATAGAAGAAGAAGTTTGTCTCCTTGATTCGTTAAACAGAAACCAGTAATCAGGACCGTGGAGAAAAATCTAACTTTCTCTCCTACTTTGTAGTTGAAACAAGGTAAGAGAGGAGACATGAATTTTTCAAGTTCATACACCCAATGCCACATCAATGTTATTTATCTGTTTATTTTGGCTTGTAAATCTGCCTTCATTTCTTGATTATAACTGCCAATATATGTTTGCTCAGCTTCCCTGGGGGCAGTCGGTTTTCACTGTAAAGTGATTAAACCTTATTAAACCAGATTTAGTTCCCCAAGGTCTCTCTTACCATTTGTTTGTCTTTTTCTCTGAGTTAAACCACTTCTTCCCAGTCAAATCTTGAGAATCATCTTTGGTTTAAGTCTTCCTCACTTAGAATTCATGGAATCGTGTGAAGATTTTTTTTTTCTCAAATTCCACATTCTTCCTAAGTGTTTGGCTGAATCGCAGTCTAAACAATAATTTGTATCCATTCATTCAACCAGTTTTTGCTTAATACTTCCTATGTTGCAGGGACTATTCCAGGTTCTGGAGAAATGATGATAAATAAGACAGTTCAAGATTCTGAGATTTAAACAGTCAGGGAAAGAGGAAATAAAACTAACCATTCATGAGAGCTATGAAGGAAGCAAGAGGAGGATATAATGGGAGCAAGAGGAAGGGCAGTAGAGTAGTTTTGCATCAGGAAAGGCTACAGAATTGTTGGGGAAAAGTGTAGGACTACTTCAGATGTAAATCAATCTCTAACTTTAAAGGATATCAGAAAAAAATATATAAGAATATGATAGGAGAATTATTTATACTGAAACATTTTTAAAAACTACTTGATTAAAAAGTCAACTAAAATACAATATGCCTGTAGAATAGAATGGTATTTGGGAAGATTTGGTTATGCAGAGTGGAGAGAGGAGAGAAAAGACTGGAGGGATTAGTAGGAGGTATGAGGAAAAAATCTGGGAAGCCAAGTGAGGGAGTTGTATTACTGGGAATGTGCACAGTCATTACAGGGACTTAAGCAGAAGAAGTACATACTCATACTTCAGGTTTAACAATAACTATCTCTGATGCAGAGTGAAACAGAGAATGATGAGCCTATAGTGAGAAAACTAAACAGGAAGCTATTTACTTTAATTATGATGAAAAGGTTGTTAAAATGTTAATAATATTAATACATATTAATATTTGCTTTCAAAATTTTTTAGCAAGAATTGAAAATAAGATGATATTTGAAAGTAGATATCTTACATACATTATCAGTTTTAAGTTTAAATAACATGGATAAAGTTATTATTTATGTACCCAATATTTATCTGCTAATTATTCACCAGAGTATGTGCTAGAGTCTGTTGATACTTTAGATTTTTAAAATTCATCCTTAGATTATTAAAGCAAGGGGGAAACATGATATCTAATTTTACAACCACTTTCTAAGTTCTATAGAAGCATATCTGATAAAATAACTTACTCTGGATAGAAAGAATAGGAAAGAGTCCATAGACTTAGCACTTGACTTGATTCTTGAAATATTATACCCGGAAGATAAAAACAATTACAATCAAAGCCTGAACTAAAATATGAAGTCATGAAATATGATTTTATAGCTAATGAGATGGAAGTAAACAGATGTACTAATAACATTGGTGGTAAAACAAAAGTGAGAGTGTGGTATAGAAGAGGCCCTAAAGCGCTTGTCACAACAAACTAAAGAGTTATCATATTTAAACAATAGGACAGTAATAACATGATCAGATATATTGATTTGAGTGAGAACAGTGTTGGAGTAGAGAAAATAAATAACAAACAAATAAGTGGAGCTTTGGGCTGTTTGTTGGTCAAAGGGTCTAAATCAGATTTTTCTTATTTTTTAAGTCAGAAGATCATGTTGAAGTTTTTAAAATTTATTCTCACTTGGGGATAGTTGTCTCTTTGGATGATATATGAAGTATTAGGTGCATACATGTCTCTGGGAAACCTAACACAGCCACTCGAGCTCTTGAATGATTCACAGCCCATGGCTGAGACGTTGATAGCATCAAGGCATAAACCTGCATAGAACAGTAGCATTAAGGTTACACACTAAGAATGATTCAGAATGCAGAGTAAGATGAATTTAGTGTTCCATTAGATATGGAAAGAAATGTTAGAGAAACTGAGAGAGCAGGAAGAACAGTGTGGGGATTGGAGAAATAATCTACATAAGAAATTGCTGTGCCCTGGCTTAGGGTGATTATTTTTTAGGTAAATGAGTGGGAGTCATACTGGAAATAGGTAGGACTGAGAGAATCATGTGTTGAATTTAAGTTGTTAATGATCCCAATGTTTGGAGATTGAACAACTGACTTGGTGAATGATGGGAAGGTATATTGTTTTGGGAGCTACCGGAATGTAGAAAAAGTGTCTATCTGAAACAAGAAGCTGAAACTCATTTTCACAATTATTATGGATTTGCTTTTTTATTATTTGTTTGTTGTTGGTTTCCTTATTTGTTTTCCCACTCCTATGCAACCCTTATTAGAACAAGACATAGTACTGCTCTACTTCTAAGGATTAACACATACCATGATTGTTAGTAGATAATAAGCAAATATTTAGCAAAAGAATAAATTAAGTAAAGCCTCTTTGCTTTTACCTGGCTTCATTTTTTAACCTCAGTACTCACTAGTTGTTTAATTTTAAATTATTTAAATTCTCAGTCTCAGTTTCTTCATCTTTAATTTTGAAAACAACAACTCATAGTCTACCCACTTAAAAATTCTACTCTCTTAAAAATTCTAACAGTGAGATAAATTAGTACATGGAAAACAATTATAGCACATGGTTAGTGGCTCAGTGTTCAGAGAATGTTACCTGTTAAACTTATTTGAAAGAAAACCCATAGATGAAATACATTTGAAAGATGTTGCGCTATTTATGTGGAAAGGAATTTTCTTTGTTATATAATAATTAAAAAGCATTTTGCACTTGAGACATTATGTATATATTAATTATCCTCTTAGGATACTTGGCTACTGAGCAGGTTTTATAGGAAAAATAAATAAGTAGATAAATGTCCACAGCAGTGTTAGCATGCTAAAGTGTTTCTTGACTTCATGAACGTGCGGATATGCATGTATCCATGGAAAGGTGGTGGCCTGGAAAAGAAAAGGTAGGACAACGAGATGAAATCAATCACTTAATAGCTTTTACTGGTGCGATTTAAAGGTAGTATAAATTAGATGTATGTCAATTTTAGCATTGTGAATCAACCCTGTAGGATTTTTCTCTTTTGTTTCGAACATGATCTGATCATGTCCCAGACCTTTCGTCTTGTGAGGAATGTCCTAGATGGCCCCAGTCTCCCTAAATGGAATATTTTTCTTCAGCTATGCATATCATGCTAAGAACTGCACACCATCCATCCCCACAAACACTGGGAGAGGCTTTAAAGAACAGTTTGCTGCTCAGAGAAATCATATGACACACCTACTATCCTTACAGAATGAAACTCTTGAGATAAATATTTGATGTGCTTTCATCTTATTTACAGTTCTCACTTCACTAAATATGCATTGGCGAGGAAATCTCTCAAGTAGAAAGGTGAATCACCTTACAAAGCTGGCAGTGACTGCAAGGATGATTATTCTTCTTCATCCTGCAGGTCATTTATTATGGATGGGAGATACATCAGTCTTGCCTCATAACAAGATTTTATGCTATTAATGCAAAGGGCTTTGAAGTTGGTATTTGTGTGCCTCCAGATCATTCCTATGACCCATATGAATTTATGTGGTTCTGAGCAACTTTCATTTCCCGTAATAGTATTTAAATAATTCTGTTACCCTAGTATGAGTTGCAGAATACTGAGTTTAGAAACAAAACTTTGCAAATTCAAAAACTGGCTAAAAAATAACAATGACATTTAATATCTGTCATACAGTGTTCTTGATATGTGTCTGTTATAATCTTATTTTTAAAGGGCAAATACCCGGGATGCCTCATTGATTGAAAACCTTGCCCAAAATCATAAAGTCAATGTATATCCTGATTTAAAACCTAGGCACATCTTCATGCAATTGAAACTTTTTCTATTGCATTTAGTATCCTCTCAAATTACTTTAGATGGGGCACATGAGAGACTGTTGTCATTCAAAGAAGCTGCATGGTTTGTGAAAATTGTTGCTGGACTGTTGGATGGAATTCTTGATTAAAATCAGTGTAGCTTGAGAAAAAATAAGGCAGGTCTTTTGCATATTCAAGCTCTCACCTTGTCTTTTTCATGCTATATATTCAAATCTAGATGCTTAATAAATATTAATTATGATAATTCCTCAGAATTTATGAAGATTAATATATCTAGCAAATGCTTAGATTCTCTAAGAAGAGACTATCAATTCAATGAAATTTTACTTTAGTAAAATGTAATATCAGTTGAGGAAGGAGAGAGGCATAAAAGACAATCTTCAATTATTTTGGTAATGACAGAGAACAAAGCCATGTCTCTGTGGATTGATGGTCCAATCAGTGAAGATAACCAACATATACCGAACACTTTCTATATGCCAGTGTCTGTCTAATCATTTGCATATACTGACATTCAGGGTTTTTGACAACCTTATGAGTTAGAGATTAGTATAATTATCATTTTCCAGATAAAAACTGTGGTTCTTCCAGTGTTAAATAAATGACAAAACTTGCATGAACGTCCAAGCATTATTAACTGAGCATTCAACATCTAGACTACATTTACCATACTTTCTGTTATATTTTCATGAGTATAAATTTGAATTTGGGGAAATCACTCACTTATTCTTTATTTTTTTCTACTGACACAAGTTGAGCACTTTGGGTTCCCAAAGCAGTATGCAAGGTCCTTAGTCCATATTTATCTGAATAATCATCTTACTTGAGAAGACCACACAATGAAATGGCATAGACAGCACTAAGCTTTGTGAAGAAGAGTGAAATGATTATTGTAATTTAAACCAAGTAAAAATCCATGGTAATATGAAGGTAGGTGGAAATTCATTCTGATTGGAAAATATAGGAAAATTTTACAGCTCGTTATTTTACAGTTTAAAACCCTAATAAGAGGAACACAGAATGGCTATTGAACTGAGAACTTTAAAAATAAAATATCTAGCATGAATATCCATATTGTTCTGAAGGGTTTACATGGACAAAATGGTCAGCTTAAGTTTATGTAAAGAACCTTATTTTTGTACTGCGGATTGAACCCAGGAACCTTCTACTACCAAGTTACATACCCAGCCCACTGTTATTCATTTATGTATTTTATTTTGAGACAAGGTTCTTCTCAGTTCCCAAATTTCTCAGGCTTGGATATAACATGCAATGAAAAAGTAGCTTTTAAGTGTCTATGTGAAAAACAAGTAGGAGTTTCCTAGGTATGAGGAGAAATGGGAAAAAAATGTTACAGGAAGAGGACACGGCACGTGGGAAGGCTGTGTGGCTTGAAAGAACACGGGTTATTTGGAGCTCAAAGAAGATCCCTGTGTGGGGTGAGGCTGAAGAGGTAAGATTTATAGAATATGCATGGTTAAACATTCTCATTTCTTTCTGACTGCAATGAAAAGCCAGTGCAGGGTTTTAAACAGGGAGATGACCTAAAAAGATTGTGTTTAGAAAGGATGGCTCTGGCTATAATAGTCTGTTAGCCAGCATTTCATCGCTATAACAAATACTTGACATAATCAACTTATAAAGAGAAAAGTGTAATTTTGGCTCATTGTTTTGAAGATTTTGACCCATAGTTGGTTGGCCCCATTGCTTTTGGCCCTGTGGCAGTGCAGTACAGGATGGCAGGAGTGTTCACCTCTGCCCAGAAGGTAAACGAGAGGAAGAAGAAAGATCTGCACCATCCCACTATCCCTCTCAAGGGCACAATCACAATGACTGGTCAACCGCATGCATATTCCACCTCTTAAAATTTTAATCACCTCCTGAGAATGCCAGGCTGTAGACCAAGTTTTATATGTGGCCCTGTGAGGGAAACTTAACATATGAACTATAGCAAATAGTGGTTGGAGGATGTATACAAGTTAACAAGTGGAAATTAGCCCTGTTTGTAGTCCTGTTGAGATACTAAGGTTTTATGTACAAAGAGATGGAGACAGATTTAAAATGTGTTCAGAAAGTTAAGTGAACAGGAATTGGTAATGGAATGGATTTAAGGGTGTAGAAGAGGGAAATCAAAATAACTTCTATATTATTCAATTTTATGATTGGACAGAAATGGTGCCCATTTATTGAGATAAGAATAGTGGAATCATGTATTGGCTCATTATTCTATTAATAATCAACCAATTTATTGAAAATATGCAACATATCAGTAATCCATAGGCATTCAGTGGCAACTATAACATGTATAACTGCTAAATACTCAGAAATGGGTTTGATATGCTGAGGCTTACAAAAGATAAAAGTGTTACTGAGAATGTGAAAATATCTATTGGGCCATCAGAAAATACAAAAGTCACTATTGAGATCACATATATATTTCTTCACTAATAAAATCAGGATGATCAAATCTATTTATAGGTAGAAATTTATAATATGGTATAGATACTTAATAAAATGTTTGTTGAATGAATTAATAATATTTAAGGAGGTATATAGTATCCCTAGTTTTAATGATTAAGAAGTATTCAATAAAGTTACTAATTTACTGTATTGAATCTTCTAGTTCACTATGATATGTAAACTGTCATGTTGAAAATGGAAAAAAATCAATTAAATTTCACTTTAGTCTTAGAATGAGGCATTGTTAAATTAGTTTTACTATATGCCCTTTTTCTTCCACATGTCACATGCACACTTGACATGAGAATCTAAGAAAGAGTTAATTTATTCTAAATGGTGACTGCATAAGTACAGGTATCCACTAAGGAGTCTTAAAAACTACTTAAAGATGTGTTTACTGTGACTACTTCAGTAATTTAGACCACCAGATGTCACTACAGATTAAGCAATGGTAAAAGGCTTCCCCCAGTGTAAATTCTGTAGAGACTCTGAGAAGCTAAGCGAATACAAGAGGATATTAATTTAAAACAAAATTATAATTGAGCAGTTGCTTTGATTCCTTTCTTTCTATTTCTTTCCAAAACATCTGGAAGAATGAAACAATAAAGAATGTCTAAATTGAATTCACTGTCTAATTTCACGTAACTCTTGCCTATTCTTAATTTTAAATAAGAAAAAAAAATGAATAGATGTTACAGGCCAGTGAAGCATAGTTTTTGTTTCAGCAGTTTATTTGATTGTAAGTAATATTTTTCAAGCTCTATTTTTCTTTGAATCCATAAAAGAAGACAGTCTCAGCTCACTTATGTTAATGATGCTTTCCACAACCACCTTACTTGTAAGAGGCACAGCACAGGCTGGATATGTTTCCATTAAATGACCATGTATAATGGATAGTTAATCAAGAAGAAAATTCATTAGCTGAATGTCACCAGAAATCTGTGTCCTGTAGCAAATGAGCAGGGGACCACCAGTTTGAGTTTTAATTTCTGCAATGAGCTCTTGTTGTAAAAACTCCTTTGCTCCCTATGAAATTGAGCAGAGAATTAATGGCTTGACAAATGGCTGTGGAACCTGGTGAGAGGCTTTGATTACAAGAGAGTTTGTTATTTCTGTAGAAGTTTGTTATAAGTTCTTTATTCAAAAAGTTGCATTCTTTAATTGTCTGAATTTTACTGTTTAAATCATAAACTAAGGGAACTTGACATAGGTATGAGCAAAACCATATCTTAGTACATCTGTATCAATCAAAATCAAAATTCTTTGGGGACATCAGCTCAGGCTCACACTTATTTAAAAGATGCTGGATATTTCACATGTAAATCAATGTTCATTTTGTGCAGAATGTTTGTGACCCTTCTCTACATCAGTTACTTTTCCAAGCACTAAGGTTGAAGCAGTGAATAAGACCAAACCACTTGTCCTCTCAGAATTTGCCTTCTTTTTGTTACAGAGGGGAGAAGGGAGAGGGGTGGAGAGAAAGTAAGCTATTTAGTAACAAGTAACTCCATCCACATCTATAAAAAAAAATGTTAGTAAAAAAAGTAACTGGGATGGTTCACTTGTGCTTGGGAAATGAGAGACATCTACAGATGAGAGTTCAGTACCTCGCTGAGGAAGTAGCAGTTCAGTTGCGACTGATGATAGGAAGAATCCAGCTTCTTCATGCTGAAAGCGTCCAGGAGAAAAACATACAGGGTTTACTTCTTAGTTCAAGAAAGAGGTTGACTCCCTATTTAATTTCCACATTGACAATTCTCAATTAATAATGTTGGTCCAATTGCTTATGTTGAGGCCAATCAATTTTTGTCTAAGTAAACTGTGATCAAGTAAGCAAATGACTTCCGATGAGATCTACCTCATTGGAGAAAAGGTGAAAAGAGTTCTCCTAGAAATCAGGGAACTCGAGGGCAGAGCAAACCATGCTTGTCTGCTAAAAATTAAATGTGGATTCCACTAAATTTTGGTAAAATTGGTGTACACATGCCTCCCAGTAATAACGTGAATTCTGTGGAAATCTTTTTTGGAAAAATTTGGAAAAATATTTTAAAAGTCAAAAGAACCTCCAAACCTTCCACTACTTATCAGTACATCCTGATGGTACATATTATTAATAATAACTTGAAGAAAATTATGTATGAATAAAGATCTTCATTAAAAGAGTCGTGTTAATAGAGAAAAATAAGAAACAGCCTGAGCACTCGACAACATTTGAGAGATTAAAAAGTATGAAACATCAGCAAGTTAAAATAATACACACTCATCATAAAAATAATTAGGATTATGAAATAAATGTATGGCAAATATTAAGTTAAAATGATAAAAATGATTTGAAATAATGGTTCTATTATTTCACCTTATGTACATACATTAATTTGAGCAAAAAGGAAACAAAAGTAGCCAGTTCATTTGATATATTTATTGAAGATCCTTGAAAGAGCTACATTATTTTGTCAGATTTAAGGCACAAACATGAATAAATCATGGTCTTTCCACAAATTTCAGGAGATCAGTATATACATATGGAAATAGGATGTGTTAGTTTGGTGCTATGGAAACTCAAAAAAGAAGGGAAGGAAAGGAGCAAAGTTAGAGTCATTATTTCTGCAACATCTTTTATATGTTAGTCCCTTTAAGAAAAGTTTTGTCTATATATTTTGTCAAATCGTTAAAAATTTTTAATTTATCTTTATCATGCTTGTCATACATATGCATGAACTGAAGCTCTAAATTAATAACTTGATTATCTTCTGTTATAATATAATGAATCTACAAGGTAAATATTTGGCTTAGGTTTCCCAAATACATACACTGCTTACTCTATGGGAGTATTGATTCAAAAGGGCAAGAGGATGAGGGAAATGAGGGAGATTGCCACATTGATAGAAGAGGGGATGGCTTTTGGATTGGGCTGTAAATGCAGGGTAGAAGCCTAGTAGGATAATTGTGTGTAACTGTAAGCATAAAGGCACTGAGACCTGATGTAGTACAACTGTGTTCTATTTGGTACTCATTAGAGTATCTAGAAATGGGCAATCATATAAGGGAAACCTCATATTCTGGGACTAAAAAGTTTGTCAAAGTGAATTATACGTGAATGTCTGTAGGCCATGGAAGGGAGCTTGAACCTAAAATTTGGATGGGGGAAAGCTAACGAGTCCTCAACTTAGTAATAGGGCCATGCTTATTTCTGTGTCTAATTGTATTTCATGCACTTGCATGGGTTGGAACCAAACCCCCAAATGGAAGTGCGTCCACAGACACCTCAAGCACAGTTAATGCTGTTTATTATCATAACTACTACTGAAAGAATCACAGACACTAATGTCTGAGGAGTTTGGAAACAATTCTCTGGCCTGTCTCCAAATGTAGTGTTCTTCTTGCCTCTGGGTTGAATGGCATTTGCTTATCAACAATTCCGTTTCTTGTTATTGTTTTGTTTTTCTGGGGGTTTTTAGTTCTCTGTCATCAAAGGCATTAGTGTGAAAACAGGATCTTTGTTTAAAATTTCATTAGCTACTTTGATAAAATAAAATGTTCTCATTTTTATAATTTAAAATTCAAGTCTATGAGCTTTTTGCATTTCCAAAGAACTCAATTTTCTAAGGCAATTTTTGATATAATATATAATCTTACTAATCTTTTGATTCTGCATTTTCAATCAGATACTATTTCATTCATAGATAAATGTCTATTCATATATATACACACATATAAACATTAGATTTAACATATACATTATATCTTAAATGTGTAACTATATATGAATTATTAGAATTATATGTATTATGTAAACATGATTTTTTAAAAATCTAGATTGTACTTAAAGACATTTCCAGAATTTTAGATCTATGTAATTGCACAGCAACAGAGTCTAAAATGATAAAGCTTAATTCTAGATCAGTGACTAAAATTAAGATGCATCCCAGAATACATGAATCATTCTCCAGGTAATAATTCCATCTACAGATGTTTTTCCACCTATTAAAAGAAGTATTTTGAATTTTGTAGCCATTGCAAATTGACGTCTAGTGAAGGATAAGCTATATTCACAACATAAGGATCATGAAAATATCCTTGGTTAGAAAGAAAAATTCAAGAGAAAAAAATTGCAACATGTGTAGAACTGTGCTTTAGAGTAACATTTTTCTAGGTTGTCTATGAGCTACCACATTTCTTGAAAAGCTTACTTTGAAATTTGTTGCTATCACAAATAAAACTGTTCCAGTCTCACCAAAGCATTACAATTGCAAATTGAAATAAAATAGAATAAAGACTTGTCTGGAAAAAAGTAAAAATAAAAAAAATCAAGACTAATGATTGAATAATTTTGTTCATCACATAACAAGGTTAGAAATATAATACACTGATACTTTTTCTCATTTTTAAAGAGATAATTTGAAGTCAGTGAATGTTTCCACAGAGAGATTGATGAATAAATTAGTTGTAGATACATAAATATCATCTTTAAAATATTTTTCTATGCAGGTATATTACAGAAAATTTAATTCAAGCAATAGTAAGTTTTCTTCTATCATAGCACAGATCAATCTACACAAATAGTGCAGCAAAATAAGTATATGGAATATACTTATACTAAGTAATTTCTGTATACTTTTTAATTTTAATTATTTATTCATACAATTTTAGTACATAATGCTTTCATTCCTTGTGGGGAGTTGGTAAATGGTCATAACATGTTTTCATTCCTTTTTCATTCCCTGCCCTTTCCTCCCTCCACCTCTGGATTCTCTTTTCTATTTGAAAAACATCTATCTCCCTATTTCCTATTATCTATCTTTTATTCTGTTCTTAATTTTATTTTGAATTTTTATATAAGAGAAATCATGAAAGTTTAAGCTTGTGTGTCTGATTTATTTCTCCTAACATTATGATATCAAGGCTCCTCCATTTTCTTACGAATGACTCAAGTTTATCTTTCTTTAAGGCAGAGTAGGACTCCATTGCATATAAATACATTTTCTTTATTCACTCATCTACTGACAACATATAAGGCTATGCTTATTTTAGTCAAATGAAGGGGCTCTAACTTGGTAATGTGTACTTTACCCTGAAATTTCTCCTGTGTCAATTTCTCAGAAGAAGAATAAATTGAAGTTTTAGAAATAAAAGATATGGATTAAAGAAATTGGGATATATAGGTAGCCTTAGCTATGGTTTCTCATAGGAAAAATCAGATTTTTGGAGTTACTGTTGTGAATTTTCACAAGATTTTATATATATCTACTCTAATATAGCTCCTTGAAGCAATCTGTATAGTTAGACATACCTGAATTCAAGTTCAATATCTTCTTTTATGATTTTGTAACCTTAAGTACGTTGTTTATCATCTCTGAACTTCAGTATACTCACCTACAAAATGTGAATCATAGTAGCAGTGTGTGCATTGTGTATTACATTGAGTTTCTCTATAAGATTCAATTTCGGTTTTTAAACCCTAAAATTCACTTACAAATTCTGTGCTTTTTAGAACTTTTACAGATCCAATCTAGAATCTAGCAGCTTAAGTGTTCTGGCAATGTCATTAAGTCACTCTGAGCTACTTGAAACTAAAAAGTACATCTTGTTCATTGCAATTTCTTTAGCCTCCAAAAAAAAATGCTGCTGCCAAAAACATGATATACACTATAAAAGCAAATGATTGTAAAGTAAAGCTTAATTTATTAATTTGTCCATATTAGTAAAGATGTTTTAGGCTTTGCTGCAGTAACAAACTTCTAAGTCTCAATGGCCTAATTGTATAAAGATCTATTTCCTGATCATGAAAAGAGTAAGGACTGGGTAGCTCTCCAGTGACAGTGGGTCCCAACAGTGGCTCAGAGTTTCTTTCATCTGTCTTGTGACTGCAGTTTGTGACTATTGTAAGGGAAGAGGAATGGTGAAAGCAGGTGATACTTTTAAGAACTGGAACTGCAAGTGAATTATAGTACTTATGCCCATATTCCATGGGATAAAACTCAAGTATTTATAAAGCAATTCTAAAATATATTAAGAAATGTATCATTTCTGTTTAAACCAAAATAAATGATATATGGAACCCATGCACAGTGCACATAAAATAAAACTCTTTCATAAAGCTTTTCTGTGCTTGCTGGTTGAAATTGTTTACTTCCCTCTTCTAAAAAGTACATAATGTTTGATAGGTAGTAAACTAATTATCATTAATATTTATAATATTAATAATTATTTCATAATTGGGTATCATTTGTTATTCATCTACATGATAACATACTTGGCACTGGTCTCCACAAAACCTAGTAGTTTGGCCTTTTCTGAAACATGTGCTACATAAAAAAGTCAACAAAAAGTGTAGTTTTAAAAGATTGAGAGCCTGCCTCATTTAGAATAAATGAGATATTCCTTGTGATTTTAGATAGCAGAATTGTACATTTATTATAATAAATAGAAGTTGGAATATTATAATTTATATCTAAATGTCCCCCCAAAGCCTCTAGGCTGTGGGGAGCTGATTGGATCATGGAGTTGGACATCAGTAGTGGATTAATGTACTGATGAGTTTATAGCTAAATTCAATGTCGGGAAGTGAAATCTGGTTGGAGGATTAGGTCACTGGGGGTGTGGCCTGGAAGGGTCTCTCCCTCCCTCCTACTTGAGCTCTCTTTCTGTTTCCTGCCTGCCATGCCATAAGCTATCTTTCCTTGGCCATGTCCCTCTGCCATGCCGCCTTACCTTGGAACCACCTGACTATGCATTGAAATCTTTACAAACTGTGAGGCAAAATAAAATTCTCCTCATTTAATTTGTGGGTATCAGGTATTGTATCCCAGCAGTGATAAAAATAACTAAGGTAAAGAATAGTTTACTTTTGTCATAGTGACTTTTCAGTCTCTAGATGTAGATTTTGTGTTATCAAAATCTACAGTGTGTTTAAATTAAAAACCTTTATCACAGTAAAAGGCACATTGCTATTAATCCATCTGAAAATACCTAATCCCAAAGGAAGGCTCCTTCTTTCCTTGGCAGTGGAGTTATTGAAAGTGTCCAGGGCCGGGGATTTAGCTCAAGGGTTTTGTCACCTGCTGCGCAAGCGCAAGGGCCTGAGTTCGTTCTCCGGTACCAAAAAAAAAACAGTGTCCAGTCCTATAAAGTCCATGAAACCCAGTTAATCACAACACCTTTGCCATACATGAGCTATCTCTACAATTCCAACTTGCTGTTACCCTTTT
Source organism: Heterocephalus glaber (assembly GCF_000247695.1). The sequence goes on along the minus strand of NW_004624863.1, from coordinate 4,224,392 downwards.
CTAGAGTACAAATTGCTGTTTGCCCTTGCAGAATAGCCTCCTCTCACTTGGAGATGTCAATAATAAAGTGTCCTATCTTTCATCTCTCCAGGTCTTTGTGTGGTTTCCCGCTATCCAAAGAACTATACACATAGCTGATATCATAATTATCAAGCAAATGGTCAGTTCCATATCTAGAATATATTAACTCAATTGATTTTTTTGGATAAATAGCTCCTGGGGGTATTTAAAAATTATTTTTGCATTGGATAAATTGTAATTTCTTTCGTGTTCATTACTCTAAGAATTTAGCTAGGAAAGAATGGTAACACAATATCAAAGACCATATCAATTATTGTTTTATTTTGTAACAACATTGTATGATAGTGGCTATTTTGACATTCAAATCTGGCTATATTCAGGCCCAGGTATTAATATTTTAAATCATTAAAAACATGGGCTGTACCTTAGAAATGCTACATGAATAACTCTCAAAGACAGCTGTGAGCACGGATGTCTTTCCAAAATCTCCGTGGGTGATTCTGATACACAGAGAGGGTTGAGAACCACCAGGCACAGCAGACTTGAAATGACTTTGCATTGTAAGCAATCATCTTCGCAGTCTGGGTCATCCATCCTTTGAGCCTCTGCCCCTGACCTCCTGCTTCTGCTCGCTCTTTTACTCTTTGCAGCAATACTGTAGCACTTGTCTATTATGCAAAGAGTTTTCTTTCTCTTCCTGGATGTTTCATCCCCTAAAGATTTGGGGGATGATTTATTGTCATTTCTTTTGGGACTTGGCCCTAAATGAGGAATAGCTGGGTCAAATTAAATTTTTAGTTTCATTTTTTTTTTCAGGAATCTTTATGCTCATTTCTATAGTGGTTGTAGTAGTTTTCATTCCCCTGCTTAGTGTTGAAGGGTTCCCTTTGCCCCACAGCCTCACCGGCATTTATTATTATTTGATTTCTTGATGGTGACCTTTCTTTTTGGCCTAAGATGGAATCTAAGTGTTGTTTTAATTTGCATTACTAATGGTCAGTGATGTTCAGCCTTCTTTAATACATTTTTTAGCCATTTGTACTTCTTTTTCTGTGAAGTGTCTATTTGAGTTGTTCATTTTTTTTATTGGGTCTTTTGTTTTGGGGACTATAGTATTTTTAGTTCACTGGCAAATTGTTTCCTCATTCTGTAGTTTGCCTTTTCATGCTGTTTGTTATTTCTTTTGGTGAACAGAAGTTTTTTTTTTTAATTTGATAAGATACCTTTTTTTGATTCTCTGTACTATTTCCTGTGCAACTGGGGTTCTGTTCAGAAAGTCCTTGTCTATGCCTAGTACTTCAAAAGTTTATGTATTTTGGTATTTACAGAAAATGGGATATTAAGTTGCTATAAAGATAAACTTGAGTAGGAATGTGCATGCACCTCGAGACCATAATGTTAAGTGAAATAAATCAGACACACAAGTTTAAATATTACATTCTTTGTTTTATATGAAAAACCCAAAGTGTAAGTACTGAGAAAAATAAAACATAAATAATAGGATGTAAGGAGATATATCTTTCTGAAAAGGGAAGAAAATCAAGAGATGAAAGGAGAGGAGAAAGAAAGGAAGGAAAGGGGATGAAGAAAGGAATTAGCATGTGTAAGTGTTATGTGAATTAGTAGGTGTTATGTCCATGTACCCACCCTACACAAAGAGTGTAAACATTATGTATTGCAAACATATACAGAAATTTTAAAAAAGGAAAAGAATCAACAAATAGATAAATAGATGGAGGGAGAGAGAGGGAAGGAAAAGAGGATTAAAAAAAAAAAGAAATTAAGATGTGTTATGTATGTGTGCCAATTGCCCACAAGGAGTGTAAGGATTATATACTATAAACATTACTAATAAAAAAAAATTAAAAATAAACTGGCCTAGTGTTCACTTCTCATGCTTCTACCTCAAAAGGGAAACTTAGGAAATATGCTATATAAATGCATTTTAGGCAACCTCTTTTACATTTTCCTCATTGTCCAAATTTTTCGTGTTTCTCCTTTTTAATAATTCTTGTTTGAGATACTATGATTTTATAAAACTCACCAACCTAAAGCTAATATGTGAAATTGCCCATTTGGACATCATAAACTTATTTTTATTTATTAATTTTAAAGATATGAAGCATATATTGTACTTCAGAATTGAGTACTGTGCTGAGACACAAAGAAATCATTGTTTAAAAAAGCAATCTATGGCCAGGGATGTAGCTCAGTGGCAACACACCTGCCTGGCAAGTCCTGTGTTTGATTCTGGTACCAGAAAAAAAAAAAAAAAAAAGCAATGTAGTCTTTGGCTTCAGGTTGTAATAAAGTACCAGGCACCAAATTTGTTTTCCAATGAGATTCAAAGTCTTCCTACTGAAGTCATGAGGAAGACAAGATTGTTCTCAATATTCAATTTAATGGGATACTGGAGGTTTCAAACAGTGTATTATGGCTGGGAAAACACAATTGTATAAAAAAAAATTGAATCTACAAGATAAAGCTATAAGAAAAATTAGATTTTTATTTCTAAAACAAAATCATGTCAACCCAAGCCTCATATCATATATAAATAAATGTTTTATTAAAAATCAGAACTATAGGTGGAATATGTAACTATTTTATTTGTAAAATAAAATAAAAGAAATATTTTGTGACCTTAGATTTGGCAAAGTTTTACTGTATACAATGAGTAAAGTATCATTCACATAAGAAAAAATTAATAAATTCACTGCATCAAATTTGAAAAATTCTGTTTTTCAAGATACTGTTAAAGAAAAGACTGACCTTAGGACTAATAGAAAAAATGTTGCAAATCATATATCTGATAAAAAAGTGGTACCAAAATACCTAAAGAAACCTAAATCACAGTAATAAAATACTTCACTCAGGAGAATTATGAAAGGCAAATAAATTTAGGAAACAGTGTTTGACATAATTTGTCATTAAAAATGTGATATGTACTATATTCCTATTAAAATGATGAAAATTTTCATAATCCTCAAATACAAAAGAGATGTTATAAATGTGTAGAGTGTCTTTGGATATTAATATCTTAAAAAGTTAAACACACACAAAAAGTTAAACACAAACCTATCTTATAATATAGTAATTCTATTTCTTGGTATCTTTCTAAAAGAAATGAAAACATACCAATATAAACATTATTATATAAATGTTCATAATTAGTCAATACGTAAGCCAAAACCCAGGAGTAACTAATATCTATCAACAAGTTAATGGAGGAATAAAGTTCCGCTCATCCACAGAATACAATTACTTCCTGGATGAATCTGGAAATAATTATTCTGAGTGTCAGAAATCAGACCAAACAATGATATGTAATCTCATCACCATAGAATTTTAGAAAATGAAATGTAAGTTCATGACAGGAAGGAGATATGTAATTAGGGATGGAGGGAGACTGTTATTACAAATAAACATGAAAAAACTGTAATCTTCATTCTCTGAATTGCAGCTTTGCTTTCATGGTGTAGATATGTCAAACTGATCAAATTGTACACTTGATATTGTAAAGTTTATTATGTCAATTGTACCCCACTCAAACTTAAACTTTGGAAAAACAAATAAAAACATAAACCTCTCCAATCATGAGCAAGTCAGTTAAAGGGACTAAAGGAATAAGAAAAATTTATGTGATTGGTTCATTAACAAGATGGAAGGATGTGAAAGGAAGATCAAGAGAAGGTATGCTGAACTGAGCCTTAAACACTTACCTGAGACAACTCATAAAGAAAAAGCTTATTTTGACTCACAGATTAAGGATTCCAGGTACGACTGGTTGGACCTGTGGCTTTGGGCCTGTGGCAGCACATCAGAGTGGGAGAATACTGAGGAGCAAAATTGTTCACTCATGCCCAAGGAGCAAATGAGAGAAAGAGGAAGAAACTGTGATCCCATGATACTTTCCAAGGACATTAATACAATGATCTAAAAATCTCCCATGAAGCCCTTGTACTTAGACTTTCACAATTTCCCATAGTACTAAACTAGGTACCAAACCTTTGAAGCATGAGCCTACAGGAGGCACTCTTCCCAAACTGTAGCACTCTTTACTTGTAGACTTGGGGCATTATGGTGTAGGGAATATTCTCACACCTGTTTCTACAAAAGCAAGTCCATTAACTGTTTCATGTATTACATGTAAAGTACTTGTTTGAGAAAGTTCTTCAACTGAAATTAAAAAATACTATTTTTGGCTGAGGTGGAATAATCTCTATTTTCATAAAAGCATCAAATCAACAAGCTCCTGCACAGCAAAAACAATTTTTCTTATATTTGTTGTTTTTGCTTCTTTTGTCACTAATACCAGAAAGCTATTTCATTCCATATGTTTTGTCCAATTTTCTGAATTTTAAATCCATCCCAGTGAAGTATTTCTTGAATTCCTACAGCTTCAAACATTTCTGTCTTTTATAAAAACCCACAACATTTTATTGAAAATCATTATGATACCAGTTATGTGTTACTGAGTCCAACTGGCACATTCACATATGTTATTCACTTGAGTCTTGCAACATTGCTGAGGCAGGCGTCATTACCTCTGCTACACAATGGAAAAAGTTGGAGACTCAGAGAGCTTACATGATTTTCCAAAACACACTGCTGGTAAAAGGCAAAATTAAGAACATCATCTCAAGCTTTGACTCAAAGCCATATTTTAATTGAATTATGACACTCTGCTTACCTTCCAAAACTTATTCCTATTTGTCCTAACTAGAAATTTTGGGGTGTCATTTTCAGTGTTGTAGTACCTTTCCAACAAAACCACAAATTTCATTAGGCAAAGTAATGCCCTTTTTTAAAAATCAATTTATATGGAAGTCGTACTAAAATGAATTTCAGATGAGCATTATTGAATATTCAACAAACAGAAGTGGGTTCCATCAGGGCTCTGAATCCCATAATGAATTTCCGCATTATCTGTATCATCTGCATTCAATTGGTTTGAGTTCTTGGAATGGAAATTTATTGTTTGTCTCTAAAATACTGTTTTATACTGCTGCTGAGAAGAGCGGTCCAATTTGACAGAAGTGAGGAAGCTTGGTATATCTAAGGAATCACCCCACTTTTTGTCTCTGTAAATTATGCTTCAATTGGGATGTGTGGATTAGGATGGCCCATTAGAAACTACCTTTTCACAGGTCACAGTAATTGCTTCAAGGATGGATATGTGGCCCATACCAAGCCAATAAAGAACCAACAAAATCTCCACTTGAGTTTTGCAAGAGAAAAACAAAGGATATAATTTTATTTTTCTCTACTGGATTATTTTTTGCTTCTAATCAAGCTTTATTTAAAGCTAGAACTAGCTCTGAATTTTTAATTATGTGAATTATTAGTAATTAATCTATTTTAATTTTAAACCTGTTTAGTTTGGATCCTTTTTTTCCTTCTGTTTATTTTCTATTACAGTGCTACTAACATTAAAAATTGTAGTGCCTTGTAAATGTATGCAGTTTTTCAAGTGAACTTAGTGACAAAACATCTCTCTATAATCTAAGGATAAATGGAACCATGCAAGGTGATCCTTCTCACCTCTTGATGGGCATTCCATCACCCACCCTCAGTACAGAAACTTTTATGGAGGGCCATACATGTGCTACACACTTTTCTATACACAACATATGTATATATTTAATTTCTTTTCATTTAACTCAAACAATTACCTCCTATGAGATGAAGCTATTATTAGTAATATTATCTTTCATTTTAGGAAGAAGGTAACTGTTAACTTGAAAGGTAAAATCCTTATTTTGAATACAAGCCAGAATTTAAATATCTGTCCAACTTTCAGAATTGTCTTCTTACACTAACAAATTACTCTGGTGTGTAAACAATTATTGAAAACACTTTTCTATTAACTTCTAAAATGCTCTAACAGCAAGTAGGGAATATTGACACGCAGAGAGTCTTTGCTGTTGTTGTTGTTCTTGTTGTTCATTATTACAGAGAAGTTAGAGTACATATCTTAGAGGTTATTTATTGTCTTTCTCTGAAGTTCTTGTGGGTAAAATTTTATTGGCATCTTTGAATTTCACCCCGAACACAAAAAGATATTTGGTTAAAAGAGTATGACACAGGGCTGGAGATTTAGCTCAGTGGTTTCGCCACCTGCTGTGCAAGCACAAGGGCCAGAATTCAATCCCTGGTACCAAAATAATATATAAATAAATAAATAAATAAATAAATAAATAAATAAATAAATAAAATATAAAATAAAAATAAAATAAAATAAAATAGTATGACACAGTCAACCTTGAAATAAGCATGTAAAAGCCTCATTTCATAAAAGTTTCAGGACATATGTGATTTATGGTTATACTTTTCCACAATTAAAATCCATACAAATAACATTCTCTGTGTTTAGCATTTAAACCTTGTTGATAACATGATACATACAGCAATTTTTACTGAACGTAGCATAAATAACCTATAGAGTCAATAAGGTATTTATAAAGCTATTTATATAAAATATAACAATATTCTGTAATTTTTCTTTGAATATATTGACTATACGAAGACAAGCAAGCTTAGAAATTTGATGTTTATGTATAATATACTATTGAACTCATAATTTCATTTAAATTTGTATGAACAACAACAACAAAAATTCCAGAGTTATGGTCCATGAAAACATTGTCTTTATTTTGAATGGTGGCAATAAGGATTTCCAATTACTATTTTTCCATATATTATTTTAAAGGGAGTTTTAGAAATAATAAAGTACATTTCACCCTAAAATTCCATACAAATTTTATTTATTGTATATAAAATCTAAATATTATTTCTAAATGCTGAAATGAACAGAAATAGGCATTGTTTGTCCAAAACTATCCATTTATTTATTCATTCAATTTTTTTTTTTTGTTAATTCACTGAACATCCATGAACACTGAAAATATTCCTGGTATTGTAACAGTGAGTGAAAACATAGTAGTGAAGGCAAACAAAGTTCTTGCCCTCAATAAGCAAGCATCAGGATCAGGAAAGAGATTTGATGTATACACTCACATACACAGGTATGTCCACATGCATACCAAACACACACATACCAGGAACATAAATACTGCATGGGGTAAATATGAAAAAGTAAGACAAGATAATGTAATAAAAAAGAATTGGGGTGGGTGGGAAGTTTTAAAAGAATATCTAACTGAATATTTTAAAAATAAGAAAAAAATCTATAGACATAAAAATAAGTGGGGTCTTAATAGAAATAAATAGGAAATCTCTATAGTAAATGAATTGATGGGATATATCATTTTTTAAAATTAAACATTAGGTTCATCATTAATATTAATATTTTAAGTAAATTCCTATGATAGTCAATATATACTGTACAAAAATAATGTAATATGTGACTAGCATTTTATGTTTGTTTGCCTAATATATCTATCCACACACAAAAAGAAAATATTAAAATAGTTATATTAGTATTAAGCTGAAGCATTATAAATTATAGTTTAATGTTGCTTATGTTTTTATGCTATAAAATAGTTTGATTTTGTTTTTTAAAAATCCAAAAGATTAATTATTTATGCTTTAATATAAAATGTTTCAGCTTTATTTCAAAATATGAGAGTGATGACGGAGACCAGAGAATGAGGATCGAGGCCTAATTGACCTTCTCTATGAGCACAAAAGAGAAAAACACAAGCTATGCGTCCTTTGGCAATGTGCAGGCATGCTAGAGCATTGCAAGTTCCAGAGCAGAGTCAACATAGCTGAGATCTGCTTGTTAACTCGGGTACACGCTATAGACAACAAGAGGCAGATGAAGCTTCTGTTAATCCAGGTGTTTGTTCGCGTGTTTACATTAATAAAAGCAAGGTGAGCTCTTTGTCCACGGGGGCAAGAGTCCCCTTGACCCTTCATTCCAAATTATATTTGTGTCTTTTGTCTTTTATCCTCATTCACCCCCAGTCGAGGATAATCTCCTAGGTTTGTTCCTACAGAGTGGGGTGGTAAGCATCTGATTGAAATGAAGACTATTTTACATTGCAGCAGATTCATTATTAAAAGAAAGTATAAAAAATGACTTCCAGGTAGATTTCAGTCAGAAGTTTCCTTCCTGTTTTTAATATCTAAAAGGTGTGTTTTTATTCATTACCCATATGACCCTCAGAATCTCCTCCACAGGATATTTGTTAACCCTGAATCAGAGTATTATAGCAGCTCACCGTATCCCTCAATAATTCAGGAATGCTCAGTTACAAGGATATTTACCAGAGAAGAGTGCAAACAAAAACAAGAACTTGCAGGCTCTGCTTCTCCATTTTTTGGTTCATTCAACAGATAAAGAGGTAACAATAGAAGCTGTGCAACTTTTGACACAATTTATGTCACTGTTTTATATCTGGAGTAAGATTGTAGACTTGATTTGACTGGTCAGCCAGTGCTACTCTTCATTCATTTACGGTAAAATCACATTGAATAAATATCTTCTTTTTATGAAGACTGACCTAGAAATGTCTACCTAGAAAAGAAAAGCAAGAACTGCATCCCCAGGGAATGTAAATTAAAATTTTTATTGCTTTTAGAGTTTTTATGAAGTGGTCTCACAGGAAGAAGAGCCCCTAAGTGATACTGGAAGAGTCATAAAAGGTTTTCTTTGGGGGATGAAATATCAGTTAATACCAAGATGCTAAGTAGTTTTGTGTAACAGGACAGGAAATGTTAGGCAATTCCGTATTGCTGAGGAGTCAAGTATAAGGGAAAAAATGTGAATGTATTTTGTGTATCCAATCTGTGAATCTATTCTCTCCTATGTCTTCTTCTCTTGCCACAGATATTCTTACTTTACCATGAGTCTACATATGCAACTTTGAAGGAAGGCTATAGTGTGTCCTTAATAAGACAAGTGTATCTAATGTGGAAATAGTACTGTTAAAAGGATTTGTTCTGGGATTCATGTTAGAGGTACATATGAAAGCAATTTATATACATTTTAGTTTTGACAAGATAAAACAGTATAACAACACAACATATAGGAAAATTTACTTATAACACTACCAGTAATTTCAGTTACCAGCACATCCTTGGGTGAAATAATTTAAAGGGTAATAGAAAACAAAAATGAGATTGTTTGTGAAATTTCATTCTGCCAGTAGTACTTGTTAGTTTTAGGTAAGTAATCCTACTGAAATATATAATATCTAATTGTATTTTTATACCTTGCCATTCATATAGTCCTAGAAACAATTCTATAAAATGGATATCAGGTTATTACCATTTAAATATTAAAGATCTAAGGTTAGGAAAGATAAGAAATGTGTCCAAGTTAATAGAGTTAATAATTGGTTAATACCGAATTTGAACACAGATCTACAGTTCTGAGTTCTTACCAGTCTCACTTTGCTACTGGCTTCCTTCAAGAATTCATAGTTTTCTAGATTAGAAGGTCACATAATTTAATGTTGAAATTATATTCTAGAGTTATAGGTAGACAGGCTTGGAAACAGATGACAGTGGTTTTAAGAGTAATTGAAGGTGCCTGGAAAGGGTCCATAAAGGAGATAATATTTGAATTAGGTCTTGAATGACTGAGGGATTCTGGACAAGTTCATGCAGTATTTTCTGCACAAAGGAATTTTAGGGTTAAAAGCACTTTGCTATGAGTATTGGGAGATCTCAGAGCCATTTTGCTACATAACCATGTGCATGTGCATTCCCTCCATGGAGGAACCATAACACTGCTCAATCTCAAGACACCATTTCCATGGTATTGCTCTAGTGGTTGCTCATTGCTTAGAGTATCCTAGGGGAGATGCCTCCTGAATTCATGCTGTAGGCAGATTCTTTTGCCTTAGATCTCTCTTCTGGCCCTGCAGGGCTGTTCTCTTCACTCTGCTCCCCTCTGATTATCTCAGGAGTGCTACTCTTAAGTAGAAAGTCTCCTCTGGTCTTTTTACTTATTTGCATATTATCTTACCTAGCATCAAAGCAGAAAAATAGAAGAAATTTACATCGTTTCAGTAGAGGCATCTATACAAATTACATATATTCCTTCCACTGTTTAGTTTTAATATATTACCATCATCAATAGTAATGGATTTAGGTCAATCATCTTACTTTACATTTCACAAGTTAGTTTAAAAGTCATAATCCATTTGTGTGTGTTCCTAACTTTTTCCCTGAAACATGCCAAAAAGCTCTTCATAATTTACTTTGGACATCACTAGTTTAGTTTTTATATGAGTATAGTATCCAAATACCTGAGGTACAGTTCTTTAGAGAATGTAGTCATCCATGCTGGGTCTATTTTTTTTTCATGTATGGATATTAATATCAATCAATCTATCTGTCTATTTATCTATCTACCTGTCTACTTTTTCCTCTGTTTTAAAGTATTTTCTGAAGATAAAATTCTACAAAAACACTTACATTGTCTGTAGGTTCACCTTAGTAACCAATACTAATTTTGGAAAAATTGCAATTTCTATTTTTGAAGGGGTGTGATTCCTCTTTTGGTTTATTTCTCACTTGCTTAAGGTTGTTCTTCCCTTCAACAGCTGCATGTCAATGATTGATTCCAAGGAGTTGGTCCACTAGAATTCTGACTTACACAGTATCAAGTGAAAAATAACTTTCTAAATGTAATTTGGGCCAGCCAAAAGTAAGTGGTAAGTATATCTTGGAGTTACAAAAATTGAGAAATTCAACTACAAGCTACGTTTTGACAGTTAGCTAATTTGGCTGAACCTTAATTTTATTACCTGCAAAATGGAGAACATGACCATACTGGCAGAGCTGCTGTGAAGACTGCTTGTAGTAACAGAAGTTTCATAGTTGTACCAGTTACAGCTGGTCCACAGTAGTCTTGTCTTTTGGGCTGCTGTTCTTTGCAAAATGTGTACCATTTAAATTTGCATATATATTTTTAAATTTTGCTTTTATCTGATACATAAAAATTCTACCCTCTCTTAGCCACAGTTTTCATGCCTGAAAAATGAGCATCAATCAAGGTACAAATTATGAGTTGTGTGAATTCTGAGATGTATAATTATAGTGCACAGCACAAAGGTAGGTCCACAGTAAATGGTAAACAAAATTTTGTCATCATAATTAACAATCACACTAAACAACCATGTCTACCTACTTCCTACTCAGTCACTACCCTCTCAGATGGTCTTCTATAGGCTATTCTGGTTCCACTTTGCACCATTACCTGCGTTATGGTTTGCTCATTTGTAGCAGCTGTTCCACAGGCAGAGAATTTAACAAACTTGTACACTCTTCCCAGATGTGCCCTTCTTGAATGTGGTGTTATTTACCTTTCAATCACCTTCAAAACTCTCTGACTACTGAAGCTGCACCCCCCACACTACTTCCTTGAGTAAGTGCAAATGCTGTTTGTAGTAAGACAAGAAGCGTACTGTCCTGAATAAAGACCTTGGAAAGTGCTTGTTACTGCTGTTGATTTATTCTGACTTTCTCATTTTGAAATGTGAGTTATCAGGGAAATTGAGATAAGCCACTATGAACTTTATTTGATCCTTTAAAAACCATGGTGTTTGGGGAAGAAAGCCACCTCAGAGATTCAAACCTCTCTGGCAGACAAAGAGAAAATGAAAGTGATTTGTAAATGCTAAAACATTCATTTGGGAGAAAGGTATCAAGGGATTCAACAAAGGTCATGTTGGGAACCATCTCTGTTTGTCTTCATGAACATTTCAGAGAAGGACATAAATGGGTTATTAATCACATACCCTGTAGAAACTAAATTGGAAGAGTGAACAAACAGGAGATGAGGTGAGGAATGGAAACCATGAGCAATGTGATCTGAGAGAAGAAATGTCATTTTAAGCTTAATTTAACTGAAAGCCGGGGGATGTTGGGTATTTTCATTTATAAACACGAGAAACTAAACATCATTTTCTCCACCATTTTCTACACCTTAGTTACCTTATCATTATTTCCTTTCAGTTGTTTTCTTCAAGGTATTGACCAGGTTAAGTTAAAGGCTCTTGGTAATTAATCATTTTCTCTGGCACCTTTATTTTCAGATTGTAGTCAGATTCCAGCTTCCCTGCACTGGGTCTGGGAATAAGAAGAGGGAAGAAATAAGCAGGCAAATATATTCCATGTGAATAAAGCTTTTCTTTTGTAATATTCTCCTCTGAAGATGTGGTTCTTTTCTAATACATCGATCCAGTTCAAGTACATCCATCACAATTAAATTTCATCAAAAGTAAATAAAAGACCATTTATTTGGGACCTTACCATCTAGTGTGGATGATTGAAATGAATTGATATATTTCTGTGATAATCATTAAAACATACCTATCTATGCTAATTATGAATCAGTAGGGAAAGGGAATACAAAAGGGAGTGATTCAGAGTTTTGCAAATGCTTATGAGCTCACCCCAGTATTGCATAAAGTCTTCCTTGAAGTCCTTTATGTCCACAATTTGGCATCTTTTTATGAAAGATTTTTCATGTTCTTGAATTATTTTGATCTTTCTGATAAATTCTCCCTCTGCCTCCAGATAATAAGCTTCTTAAAATTGTCTAAAATGCTTCCTTGTATAAATATCAACTACTAACAAGTTCCCTGGTGGTTGGGGTTTTCAAAGTGCAATATATCCATGATCAAATTTGTTGTTCCTCATTGCTCTGACAGGTAGAAAAATGGTAATCATCCCCATTTGTATATCAGAAAAGTGCTCTTCTTGGAGACTATGATTTCATAAGTAGCTGAGACAGAAAAGTGGCTCTTCTGTGGCACCTACAGCACTGCCCAACCCATATATGGGACAGCACCACCCATACACACATGAGGTTAACTCCTGAAGTAAACACATAAGAAGGATTAATTTGTGATTCAGAATAACTGGGATTTTTTCAGTCTTTGATTTGTCTATGATTTGTTTTCCTAGTCTCCTCACTATAATGTCTGTAAAGTTTTTCTTAATCAAACATACTTAGTTTCTAGCCTGCAAATTTCTTCCATTGAATTCTTCATCTTTAAATAATATAATAATTGTCTGTAGTGTATGCTTACAAATACTGGTGGTTTGATTCCATGTCCAGAGTTTTGTTTCACTGGATTATGGTAAAGCCCTTAAGTCTACATATCCAACAAGGTCCCAGGTGATACAAAAGCTGCTAGTCTGAGGACCACACATTGAGTTCCACTAGAATTTTCAAGGAAGTATATACACCTGTTACAGTTTTCACGCACAGGGAAGGAGTAACCCTGAGAGACACACAATTCACTCTGCAAACTTCCTATTCAAACAGTAGCTGCAGAGCAGCAGTAACATCATCTGAGAGCTTTATAGAAATGTGGAGTCTCAGCCTTTCCCCAGACCTAACTCTAAATCTTCATCTTAACAAAACCCTTAGGTGACTCATATCTACATTACAATTTGATGCACATGTGCTAGCATGTACTAAACTTAACATTTGGTGAGCTGGATTTGTTTCTCCTCTCTTTTCCCTTGGAATTTTTCTTCTCCTATTTAGAAACTGTGCCCTAGAATGGGTAGTGGTACATAACAGCTCAAGTTTTATTCATGTGCTGAAAACTGAAAAGCACTGTATTGATAGTTGTGACAAATCCCAAATAATTGGATTTGTTAAGATACAATCCTACTCAGCCTCAGCATTATACATGGATTCTTGATTTTAGGTAAAATATTTTGGGCAAAAATAATTTACCAAGAGAATAATGAGATGTTTTCTGAAAATTTGGAAAAGTCAATGGTTCAGCTGCCCTTTTTAGATTTAGGAAGCCAAAGGTTCAAGTGCTTGTCTCAGCATTTCTCTGCCTGTCTGCCCACGTCTCTCAGAGAGACTGTCTGTGAATCTTCCAAAGCCTTGTGCATCTTCTACAGGGCTTAAAACTCTTCTTAGTTTCAGATCAAAAAACCCTATAGTAGAGTTTCCCTTGTTCTGATTTCAGTCTTTTTTTTTTCTTTCTTGAGACAATGTTTCCTTTGTCTTAGTTTAGGTCGTCCTTGAATTCAATATGTGGCTCAGGCTGGCCTCAAACTCTTGTCAATACTCCTGGCTCAGACTCCCTGATTACCATCTTATTTCCCTTCCTGGCTCTATGGTCTATACAGTCATATTGCAGGCGGTTCAGAGAGGTGAGAGCAGGAGAATGTGTTGGGAAGGAAAATCAGTGCGTGGTAACGTGTGCTCTAACAACATTTCAGTGGTTTAACAGAGCTTACTTCCCCCTGACCTCACAGTCCTGTTGGATGTTTGCTTGGTAGTTTTCTGTACAATAGAAAACCATCTAATGACTTCTTTCAAGGAGATAAAGCAAGGATCTCTTGGTAGATTTCAGAGAATGAACCTAGATGTGTTAAAAATATCTGCACAATTCCACTATCCACAAGACAGAACTGCATCTAAATGTAGACTGTGAGCTCAGAGTAAAAAGCAAACAGGACTGGTTGAGTAATAGCATTTTGCCTGTCATTTACATGAATGTGAATACAAAACATATGAATACTTAAAATTTCACATGCAAATTGACCTAGATACTCACTTGATTTTCCTGAAAAATTTCTCCTCACATATGCATCACTGTACTCAATCAGCTGGCAAGGAAGCAATTTATTACTTATTTTCTCATTGGTTTGCATTGTTTATCCCTCTAAAACATTGCCATTCTCTACTCCAAAGATGCATTTGAATGCCATTATTTTTGATTCGTCCTTTCTCACCCAGATTGACAATTGTGAGAGAGAAATAAGACCTGTTCTCTCACTTCCTAGTTCTGCTACCTGAGAAAGTCGAAACACATTCTCAAGTAGTATTTGAATATTCAATATTTTAAAAGAAATTTACTATTAGTGAAACCCACCAAATTTCATAATTATTTACTTTGGAAATCAATGTATTATTTGATAAAAATTACTGAATATGTACTATAAACCAGGCAGTGTCTTAGACACCAATGGACAGAAGCAGCGAACGGTGGCTGTATTTTATAGACTGAGTCATTACAGGTGGAGAATAGACAGATACTGAATAAACATTTCACTAAACAATGAATAAATAATAAAAATAATAATTGGCCTGTGATTAATAACTTGCAAAGAACTGAAATAAAATGATGATAAAGTGATTATGTTGTGACCTAAGAAATAAATTAAGATTTAAATTTACAAATACATATAGATATGTCAAGATCAGATGAAAATCTTTCAGACAGAGGGATTTTCTAGGTAGAGGTTCCTAAGGTGAGCGCCCTTTTTTCCTCATTTCTATTAGAGATGCCCCCAATTGTTCCCCTTTCCTTCTTATTGTACTAGAGACCTAGCCTCTAAAGCTGGTTAACCTTACTCCTTTGGCTCACTCAGCTGAAGATTCAGGGTTCATATGAATAGCAATATGACAGGAAATTTTCCACAATAAATATTTATGAAGCCTTTAATAATAATAAATCCATAAGAATTTTCTACAGCATACACCAAGGATTATACTTGGTTATGGAAATTCAAATATATACAAGACAGAATTCCCTGTCTTGAAAGAATGCAATTCTGTAGGAATTGACACATGTCCCACAGAGTGTGATGAGTCCATGAGTAGATGTGGGTCCGAAATACAGAGGTGCCACAGAGTAAGAAGTGATTTAAACTCCAAGGATGCTGGCAGTATTCCAGGGATCTTAACGAACCTGGCTTTGGCAATAGCAGAGGCATGGAAATAAGGTGAAAATGATTTTCTCAATATAAAAACAGTGTCTCAGTCTCCTACTTACTGATTAAATAGGTCTAATCCTCATATTAAAATAGTGCTTTTTTTAATTATTGGTTTTATTGTGGAGATTGAACCCAGGCCAAAAAAAAAAAAAAAAAATCCATGCTGTAACACTGTGCTACTCTCCAAAGCACTGGAGTGCTTTTTTATACATACACAGTTTTGCATAGATGTGTGTACTGAGCAGAACTTTCATCTGCTGTCAGATTCAGGTGCTGCTGCTCACATGCCCTGGAATGCCCTGAGACTGAAGGAAGCCTGAGATTTCCTCCATCAGATTAGGAGCTGCATACTCCAAGCAGAGCCAGCATCTGCATGCATCCTAGCAGACATTATTGAAAACCCTCTTCACAATGGGAGAGCCTTACTAGATTAAAATGAAATTACTTAAACAATTAGGCTCTCTTTAATAAAACCACAACTGTTGTTTCCAGTTTATTTTGCACCTGGACTCTCTTGTTTAAGGTGCCATTTGGTGGAATTCAGGACCCTTACCCTGAAGGAAAAAGAAGGAATAAAACAGCTTATCTGTCTCTTCCCTTTTCAAACTCTTTTTGTCAGTAGTGTTTGGTCATTTGGCTTCTTTCAGAAAATGAAAAACAACTGATACCAAAGAAGTCCTACAGATTCTGGAAAAGTTTGAGAGGCAGACACTTGAAATCCAGAAGCACCAACATTTGGCAGTATGTTTCAGAACTCAGAGGACTTTATTTACTCAAAATAGTTACCTGGAAAAAAAAAATAGCTACCTGGATACTCAGTAAGGTTCACCATTTTAGTGAAAAATTATCAAGACTGAAACCTGTGGCAGTATTTATCATATTTAAGTATGATATAAAGACTTTAGCTTAATGGCCTGCTGATATGTTAGAAGAAATACTTCTGCATTCATTTGGCAGATGATAGTTTAATCCACTAAGTACATATTAATTTATCTCTGAATTTAGTGCATTATCAGAGCCTCTAGTGCACCCAAAGAGAGCTTAAGACACAATTTCTACTCTCACGATGTTAAACAGTTATGAAAAAAGAAGTAGGTAAACATAAAAACATACCATCTGAAATGAAGAACATAAGAGATTCCTGTATCAAAAAATTATTTTGCCATATATATAAAATTATCCTTGGAGTTATTGTTATATAAGTATGTGTCTGAGTTGTTCATATATCTTAGAAATATAGCAAATGAAGTAAATTTTCCAGCAAAACAAAGATAATCCACGTGGAGATAGAAAATTGGGGCCAAAGAGTCCATGAGCTATTAACAATTTCTGTTGTTTAACTACATCTCTGCATTTAAAAGGAATTAACAGAAAATGGATGCTGGTAATTAAAATGACAGATGTTGCATAATTGGCATTGTGTTTATATCTGTTTCAACTTGTTTAAACTAGTGTGAAGCAACATTCTTCTTTCTTTTTTTCTTTTCTTTCTTTTTTTTTTTTTTTTGTTCTCTGACCTTGTGCCTCTGGAAGAATCTAATGGATTTTAATAAAACATTGGGTGATAAAATTACTGAATTTATGGCCTCAGCTGCTGTGCATCTCTTCCCTTGGTAGGGCATATTAACCTGTAAGAGTATATTCTTCCCATTTGTTAGGAGAGATACTAAATGAGTCAATATTGCATCAATAATTCAAGGGATAATTCAGCTGCATAATTGTATTTTATTGCATTAAAGCTTTCAGCTACTTTGTTCTAAAGCATATCTATGGCTATGTTGCAATGTAAAATGGCTCTTCTTTACTGAAAGCTTTGTAACTATTATTATATATTTTGAAATTATCAGAAATATAACAGACGTAGAGAAAATGCACTACAGAATGAATTTCCAGACCACGTGGTGGATTTTTTTTTTTTAAAGTTTGAATTTGCTTTTTCTGCTTTTTATATGTCTGAGATACCATTGTGCTTGAAATTCTTGAATTACCTTTTGGCAGGATATATTTAATATAGACACTCTTCCACCAAAGTTATGACTCAATCAGTTCAGAGCCCATTTGAAGTCTCAGCCATAACTGTACTTATAAATGTATGGAGATTAGTGGTTTTGAAAGCACTTTTGCAAGCTTTGTTTCCTTGGCTTTTTGAGGTATTCATATGCCTCTGATGGTATGGTTCATTATATTTTACATTAAAGAAGTGTGAACCACACAGATATGTTTTTTCTTCTTTCCTCAGATTACAAACCGACCAATAGGAAATTGAAAAGCTGAAAGTCTTCTGGCTTCATGTCTTTGGATTATGTTTGTGCCTTGTCCAACTTGGTACTCTGTTCAAATGGGCTCTATTTACATTTATATTTTATTTGGGCTTGTGGCTTTCTACAACTTTTTGTTACAGGTATTGCGAAAATCCTCTGGGGGTATTCCTACTTTATAAAGGGAAAGTGAGTTCTTGGCTTTCCCCTGAACTATTTAGTTCTTTATCAATTTATCACAACCTATTCACCCACTTTCTTGTTGGTAAAAGCATATCCTTATTTCTGGCAGAATATTTTGCCCAAAATCTGTTACCTGAGCAGAGGTATTCATTTCATAGAAGGAGATGTGTGTCTTAAACTTTGGCTCTCAATGCTGTTTTCTTTTCCATTAAATTTTGTTTTTTTCCATTGTATGCCTTTTTCTTTTCTTTGCCTCTTTATCTAGAAATCATTAAAAATATCAAAGAATAAATTTAACAGCAGTACATCTCAAAGGATTAGCATTTTGTAAGTCTGACAAGTGGTATAGCCTCAATTGACTTGTTATCCTAATGTATTTTAGAAAAAAATCAATGTTAGTAAAATTAATAAATATTCAAAATAATGTATTAGCATTTAAGATACA
Organism: Heterocephalus glaber; assembly: GCF_000247695.1. The sequence goes on along the minus strand of NW_004624863.1, from coordinate 4,205,816 downwards.
AATATTATATTTTATTCTATTTTGAGATTGTAGTAGTGTCAATATGCAGTCTAGAAAATAACACTGTGAATGTAAGAATAAAGTTTGGTAGTATACAATGGGTTAAAAAAAATTTAGCATACATGGTCCATAGTTCTCTTTGATCTTAAAAATTATAAATGCTATATTTATTAAGAGCATAGTAGATGTCCATTATGTGCCAGGTACTATATTAGAGATATGATAGTAAGACAAGACTGATCCTTGCCTTAGTGAACTTAATATCTAGCAGTGAATGATTGGCTAAGCATGTCTCTAATCAGAGACCACATGCATAGGATATAGTTGCTCTAGTGTTTTTTTAATCTTAAGAATTTTATAGTCAAAGAGAATTTATCATTACCAATGTTTATCAGCACATTATTGTCTGCTCTCAGGAGTTCTGTCTTATCTTTTTGACCTTTGCAATAAGCCTAGGGCATGTAAAATATAACTCATTTACTACTTAATCCTGTAGTTTTGTTTTAGTATTTCTGCATTTAAAATATACTAATTTTCCAGAGTATAAATTTGTTCCTTATTTATTGAAAACAAATGGTAGAGAAATTTATTTATGTCTTTTGGAAAAGAATTATATGCATTGCTATGTTTACCACAGATTAAAGATTTATATTAGAGAATCTTTTTTACATGTACAATATACTTAGTGAGGTTATTAAATAAAACATGTAAGGAACTATAAAATATTTCAGAGAAAAGATTATATCTCAAATATTTTAAACCCAACCTAACAGTGTGCCTGGTAGATGCTAATATAGTTAATAAATAAATGTAAAAGAATGAATTTATGGTATTATAAATAAAAAGAAATGGAATTAAGGTTGTTTTAAATGTTCTGCTTACTTTGGTTATAGAATATAAAAATATTAACTTGTTGGTAAAAATTGGGTGGCTACGTTTGTGTGCCTTTAGTGAATTTTCTCAATTAAAGTTGCCTCCCACCTGCGGAACCCCATATACAAAGACTCATGGATATGTGAAATGCAAAAGCCTGACCTCTTTGCCTTAGTTCAAGAAAACCTTGAAGGTCTATTCTGGCTCAAAAATTTCCCATAAAATGTGCTCAGGCCTCTGTTGTGACTGCATTTCAGATCAAATTCTCCTTCTGCTCAAACCCTCTCCTACAACTCTTATTCAGATATTATTCCCCTAGATGCTCCCTGACAAACCCCCTGAACACTTGTATCTAATAGTCTGTTTCCTGTGATGGATGAGACTTGAAATAGTCCTGGGAATCAGACTTTAAAATGGAGTTTGGGAGTTAGGCACCCTGTACTTGACACTGAAGTGCTAGATGCAGTACTGCCAGCCCCCAACATTGTTATAAATTTCTAGTGAGAAACTTTCATGGGATAATATGGAAAGTAAAGTACTGACTGGTACACCAGCTCATGCATTTGTGAGGTCTGAGGGAGTACTAAATAAAACCTTTGCAATTGACTGTCTCTGTCTGAGTCCTATTGATGGATTGGAAAAGATAATGAACGACTAGAGACTTTTAATCACCAATTAAAAGCAAACTGAAAGCCAGAGGGCCTCCTTGACAGCCTATAAAGGGACTCTCATCTCCAGTACCCAGAGGACAGAAAAAATGAGGATGAGGTCCAGGAATTAATTATCTAGGTTATAGAACTACAAAAATAACTAAATTCTCAAACCCAGCCAATCTGCTATACCAAGGTCTGGACCTTAAATAGGAAGAAGTGACATTATGAAACTTGGAATGAGAACACCTAGTTGCCATGGCTGAAAATTTTGAATCCCCATATTGCATTGAAACTGGATGGGCAGACAGGCCCATCCTGTCTGGCAAAGGCTGATACACTTAGGTTGCCTAAAGATGATGTAGAGACCTTTACCTTTCAGGACAGTACGTATCCACCTCAGGTCCTACCCTTAGCTTCACTCTTGGGGACAAAACCAATGACTAGGATCAAATCACGATGCCTTCTGACTGGAGAGGTGCAGCATGTGTAAAGTGAAGTGACTGAGAAAGCCACAGGTGCCAGACAGTGTTTGCTATTAGAAGCTAGGAGAGTGAGAGCTCTGAAAATGCCATACTCAGGGAGAGGATACAATGGTAATAGCACAAAAGAAAAGTGTGCCTATCAATATTTATGAATATGGGCTGAGGCCATAGTTCAGATGTACCACAGGGCCTCGGTTCCATTTCCACTACTTCAAAAAATGGTTATTAACAAAGAAGGACTCTCCTGTGATACAAGATTTAACACCTCTGCACGGTCTCTCAGAGACAGGATTGGTAAGCTAAAAATGCCCTTGTAAACTTAGAAAAAAATAAGTGAAGAAGGAATGATATACCTGCTATGAAGATAATGCAAAAAAAAAAAAAAAAACAAAAAAAACACACAAAAAACACAAATGACTCAGAGCCATAAAAATGCTAGGAGAAGGGCCGGGGATTTAGCTCAGTGGTTCTGCTGCCTGGCTCCCAAGCGGAAGTCCCGAGTTAGATCCCCAGAACAACAACAACAACAAAATGCTGGGAGAACAGAATACATAAGACCAGAATATAGAAGAAGAAGGCCCAGAAGACTATCCTTTTACCAAGTGATGAGGAATGTCTTAGGTAAAGTGGAACTAACAGTCCTGAGAAATGCTCTTCTATTTAATAGCTCTTCTATTTAAGATAAGGCCAGTGATGAGAAATTCCTTCACTGAGCTTGGTTTCCTGATGGTAATGGGGGTGAAAGATTCCCTAAGTAATAGCAGGCACGTGATGGAACTTAGTAGCAGGAGGGTGTGTTTATCTCAGGTTACACAGAGGGCAACATAGTGGATAGAGTACTGTGCTCTGACCAGTTCACAGTGAAGGGAAAATTCCAAGCCTTTTAACAGATAAAACATTTCAGTATATGAGGGCAAGAAAAAAATGGGTTACCACTGTACTAAAGTGCCAATCAAAAGTGAACATATGAGGACCGGGGATTTAGCTCAGTAGTTTCGCCACCTGCTGCACAAGTGCAAGGACCTGAGTTCGATCCTCGGTACCAAAAAAACAGTGAACATATGGAGTCTTGTGTAATCAGGCATGGTTTTACTGGTTTTTCAGAAATAAACATTTAAAAAACCAATTTGATGATTTCCAGGTGAAACTCCAGGATACTGGAGTAAATAACCCCAGAGGAGATGAACTTTCTATGTAAAGAAAGGTTCCAAGCAGGACAAGAAGTAGATGTAGTGGCCTGTACATAGTAAACTGTCTGGTCCTACATCCAGATTCTCCGTTTAGACTAAGACACTCATTTCCTAATCTTTTTGGATTGGTGATGGAAGATTAGCAATTTCTCTGTGCGCAAGTGAGATTCATGCCAAAAGTTCATGCTCCCACGCTGGGGACAGCCTGAATTCAGAAGCTGGTCAGTATGAGGTACGATATGTAAAAATATGGCCTCCTGGCTTTCATTAAGTTTCAGTCTGAAGGACCATCCCAGCTCATAAGCTCTCTTAGGATCAGCTGAAGCCTCTAGTGCAACTGGACCCCAATTTAACTTCTATTTTTCTTCAGTGCTGCTTTCCTCTATCACTTCACAGTTATTATTTAAAGAATTATTCCAGTAATCCAAAAAAACCAAAAATCTTTGAGCCTCCCAGACTCTTTCCTGAATAAACTGATCTAAGACTTTCTATTGTAAGTTGTTGACATCAATTTATTAAATAAGATAGAATTATATTCCCCCAAAATATTTACAATCATCTCCCAAACCAGTGAATATGTCATCTTACACTGCAAAGGAGACTTTACTGATGTGATTAAGTAACAACTCTCATGACTGTCATGATAGTAGGTTATTCTGAGTTGGCTACATGAGGCCAATATCATCACAAAAGTCCTTGAAGTAGGGAAACAGGAAGGGAAACTATATGGGGGCATTGGTCAAAGGAATCACAGGTTGAACATTTTATTTGAGGACAGAAAGAAGGGATTATGTGCCAAGAAATGTAGACAGCCTCTTGAGTCTGGAGATTTAAAATAAATATTCTCCCCAGAATCCTCTAGAGGGAACAAAGCCCAACCAAACCCTGATTTTGGATTTCTGACCTCCCTAGGTAAAAAAAAAAAACAATTTGTTTTATATCATGTTATTAAGTTTATGGTAATTAATTATTGTAGTAACAAAACTAGTACAATTTGGTAAGAATTCAGCTTCTGCTTTGAGGTCTATTAGTGTTACTGTAGTGGTTAATTATACCCCAAATAATTTTGTGAGGCAAAATTATAGAAAATGCATTTTATAACAAAGTAAGTTTATCCTCCTTGAATACATGAGGCTCTGAAAAGATGAAAAATTAAATCAGAATATACAGCTACTATTTTATCATTAAACTGTTACATATCATATCATATTTTAAAATTAATTTGTGGGATTTGTGATAACCTTCAGTTATCACTATTTGGGAACAAAGATGCCAGAATAGCCAAGACAGCTAGATATGTTACAAGAGAGAACTTCTGACTGAACAGGTAGACAGATTTTAGTTTCAAATCAGGATCAGCTTTTATTTCACCTGTATAAGCTCTTTTTCTCATGTCCATAAAAAAAAAACAACTTAAAATTAACTGCATCTGATATGTTTTGTGTAATTATTCTATACCAGGAACTGCATTAACCACTTTGTTTCCTAATTTCAAGTTTGATTAGCAGATGGGAATATAGCTTTCTAGGGTTAATTTAGGAATAAATAAATATAAGTCGTCTGGCCAAGGGTTTGGCATCCAGGCTGTGCTCCCTGGTTAGGAATTCCTACACTTGTACACATTTCCATCTTAAGAAATATGAGCACTTTCTCTCAGAGAAGAGGAGAAGGAGGAGGAGAAGGAGGAGAAGGAGGAGGAGAAGGAGGAGGAGGAGGAGTCCTTTTGCCTTCAGACCAGTAAATGAAATTTTTTGATAGCTGGTTCACAAATGAGAACTGGCCTTAAGTGTGGTCACATGATAGCAACCCTCTCTTGTGAAAATGAAAATGATCATAATCCAATTTGGGGAAAAGAAGGTTACACGTCTGTTGTTTGTTGTGTTCTTTTTTATTATTATTATTCCCTAGTTAACCAAAATATACTTCTAGTTGAGGTTAAAATATTAAATTAAAATTAGTTTTCTGGCTAAGCCCATAACTCCATCTTTTACATGCAAACTACTTTTCATTTCTATTGAGGGAAGGGAAGAATTTTAGAAAACACTACTTTTGAAGAAGGTTGCTCTTAGTCTCAGAAGTGCATGTTTAAATTTCTCTAGTCTCCATTATTACTATTTAAATTAACTCTGGCTTTCAAATTATAACTGATAAGCACATAATTTTCTTAAAGCTATATATCACTTTGATAACACCCAGTGTTCTGTTTTACTGTAAAAATAGATATTAATTCTCTAATACCCAATTTTAAATTTAAATAGCATTGCACCAATACCCAACCTTTCTAGATATTAAATATACATAATTCAAGAATATTTTTATCATTCAGATAAAATTCCATCTTTTTCAGTAATCAACAGTTTCCCGTACCTACCTCCAACCTGATTTGAAATCTCTCTAGGTTAGAGTCCTATCCATGTGTGAGTTTTCTTACTTTGAGAATCTATTTTACATGCTATCCATGTGTGACATTGAACTCCTATTGGCTTAAACTGAATCTCACAAAGAAAAATTTGCAGTTCTCAACCCAGGACTGTCTCTAACTTAGATGATAGGTAAAGTTATCATTCTGAGAAATATCAGAAATATCTCAATGCAAAAAGAAAAGAGAGTTCATATCTTGACCCAGTTGGTAAAGATGAAAGAAAGAAGAAAAAGTGTTTGAGAAGTGAAGGGAAGTTGTAAAATAAAGCAAAAGTGATCTTATTTGTAGGGTACTTTGGCTTTAACCAAACAATAGGAGACTGGAAATGTCTTTTATTTTTCCAATTCCAACCTAGTCATGAGCCAACTGTGAATAATAAAAGTGGTATTTATGATGATAGAAACATCATAACTATTTATCAAGCATAAACTATGTGTATTCCACTTTCTACAACCAAACAAATAGCAATTATGTATTTAACCCTAATTCTGTAGGATAAGTACAATGTTTTAAATTCCATTTTTCAGATAGGAAACTAAAGCAGGTTCAGAAATACCAAGAAACTTTGAGAGGTCGGAAAGTTTAGTAATATTTGGAGCTAAGTTGCAATACCATTGTCGAAACTTGAATTCATCCCATTGTATTAAATAACTCTCAGGTCTCTTTTCCATTACCTATTGCACTTGCCACTCTAAACATTCTCTATTTTTATTTAAAAATGTAGATCAATAGACTAGACTACAGACAGAAACTCTCACACTTAAAGCCATCTGATTTTTGACAAAGGGACTGAAAACATATGGGAAAAATATAGTCTTTTTAACAATGGTTCTTGGCTAACTGGTTATCCATAGGCAGAAGAATGAAACTAGATCCCTATCTCACACTGTACTAAAGTATAATGAAATGGATTAAAGACTTAGTAATAAGATAGAAACTGAGAGAAAACGGGAAATACTTGAAACTGTATGCACGGGTGAAGACTGTCTAAACGTAAGATTTCCTGTGTTGTGCCCTCCAGTAGCACTGGAAATAATATCAAGAATCAACAAATGGAAGATATCAAATGATAAATCTCCAGGACAGCAAAGGAAAAAATCAACAGAATAAAGAGACCATCTGCAGAATGGGAAAATTTTTCCCACTACTCTTCCAAGGGAGGGATAATAGCTAGAATATATAAACTCAAACAAACAAAAACTCCAAAAAACTAACAAGCCAGGGAAAAAACAGGCAAATGAAGGGAATAAATGCTTCTCAAAAGAAGTACTTCAAGTGGCCAATGAGTATATGAAAAAAATGTTTATCATCTTTAGCCACTAGAGAAATGAAAATCAAAACACTCTGAGATTCCATCTTACAGAAGTCAGAATGGCTATCAAGAAGAAAACAAAAGAACATCGAATGCTAGTGAGGGTGTAGGGCCCAAAGGAACCCTCTACATTGTTGATGGGAAAGTAAACTAGTTCAACCACTATAGAAATCAGTGTGGACCTTCCTCAGGAACTAAAAATAGAAATTTCAGTGGCCCCACATATACCTCCCCTGGGTATACTCCCAAAAGAAATGAAGTCATACCTATAGTGATACACATACACCTATGTTTACAACAGCACAACATACAATAGCTAAGCTCTGGAAATAGTCTAGAAGCCTATCAACTGATGAATGGATAAAGAAAATGTGGTATTCATACACAGTGAAGTATTGCCCAGCAAAGAAGAATAAATTTTGTCATTTGCAGGAAAATAGATGGAACTTGTGACCATAATGCTAAGTGAAATAAGTCAGATGTAGAAAGTAATTTTGCATGGTTTCTCTTATAGAAGAAACTTAATCTACCAATCAGTAATATAAAAGGAGGAATGTTAGAGAAAAAAGAACATTGACTTTCTGGAGATGGGAAAGGGCCAGTAAGGGGCAGGGGTAAGTGGATAGAAAATGATAAAAATATGTTATATGCATATACTAATTCCCCAAAATTAAGATCAGTATTTTGTACTGCAAACATATACTAATAAAAGGAAAAATGTTTTAATAGAAATATATTAAAAACTTTTGAAACAAAAACATAAAAACTTTTTTTTATCATCCAAAGAAAGTAGATGATTTTACTTACATATATATTTCAATGTAATAGTCATAATGCACACACAACCTTAAAATTAGTTATTTAATCGTCATTCCATGTTTTCCACTTGTGTCTTATTATTGTTCTTTCTGGGTTGCCCTTTTACGTAGTTATGGTCACCCTGAACACCAAGACAAGACAAAGGTTTGGCAATTTAAAGATTATTTCAATTCCAGTTTTACTTATAGAAAGTATAATTTAGCCCTGTGGAAAAATAACAAGTTATGGAGCCAAACATAGCAACTAGCATTACTGTTGTTATCAAAAGGATTAATACTTGGTTGGGCCTGGGATTTAGCTAAGCGGTTCCATCGCCTGCCTTGCAAGCTCAAGGTTCTGAGTTCGATACCCGACACCAGAAAAAAAAAAAAAAGATTAATACGTAGCTAAGCAGAGGAAGGATTGAAACTGTGTAGCACAGACAACGTCAGCTCCTGGAGTCTGTTCTGCTGCTTCCCTTCAAAAGGCCATTTGCCTGCTACATGACAGGACTTTCCCAGGTCTCACAGGTATAAGCTCTGGCACAGGCCATTACATATTGTGTGAAGTTATTTTTCAGGAAATAAAATACAAGAGAATTGTAGAAGGAGGTTTGTTTTCTTTCTTCATTGTTATTTTGTTGTTAGGTTGACTTTGGGGTGAAGTAGCAATAATGAGTTTACCTTTAGATACAGTCAGGTGCTTACTTGCCACTGAGAAATACCAAGAAATAAAGAGATAAGTTTTGGGATGGTGAGGACATGGAATGAGGAACAGTTCATGGATAGAACCTTCACTTGTGTTGGACATTGTCCCTCATGCAGATCCTATAATTATGCCTGGCTAAAAATCGAGTTTATTGTGTGATTAGCTATAAATGTAGTGGGACAATGAACATTTTCATGGTTCTAGGGAGTCTTTAAATCTATATTTTTATATGCAGGCTAAATGGCTTGATTCATTAGATTAAAATAGAATACAAAATAGATTCAAAGTTAAAATCATGATTTTATGAAAAAAATTATGATACTGATAATCTACTTAAATAATGTCTACTTATATCAGTTGGGGATTTCTATTGGTTGAAGTAAATTATGATCAAGCTTCAGTTCAGCCTGAGGCATATGCCAATTTTATCCTCCCTTCTATGTAGTGTGACATCGTGTACCTTGACAGCATATTCCAGGATAGTTCTGACTTTGAGGATGCCTCAAGTCATCTATCTCACTCTCCTTACTGACTTTTCAATTTCAGTTCAAGAAGGATTATAGTGCCCAGTATCATATAGTAAATTAATGAGTTTAACTAGAAATCATTTTTCAAAACTCATTAAAGGACTATGTGACTCTTATTAGAGGGATGTTAAATAACAATAAATACTCTTAGGCTCAAAATGTTCATATTGTGTTATCACAAGGAAAAATGATTGATAAAATCAAACAACTGCTAACGAACAAAGATTGAATAAATCTGTGGAGGTCTGTAGAGTTTGGAAGACTCCAACAGTTGATTGAATCAAGAACATAAACAATCATGTCAGTTTGACTAGTGATTCTCTAACTTTAGCGTGTATATGATTCATATTGGGATTTTGACTAAGTTGCAGATTCTGATCCTGTAAGTCTGGGCTGAGGCCAGAGATTTTGTATTTTTAGCCAACTCCACGATAATACTGATGCTGCTGGTTTATGAACATACTTTGTGTAGCAGGAGTTAGATGGCTTTCAGTTCCTATGAGGAATGTGTATTTGTCTAGTACTTTTTTTGTATGAGTTGTTCAGTAGAAAATTTAGTTTCTCTTTTAGACAACATTTAAATGATCCATATTTCATAGACTGAGAAGCTATGTGAAGAGAATTGTATAAAATGGTATGTATAGCAAAGAGCCCACAATTCTTGGCTTTCTTGTGTTTTAGCCACAAGATCAAATTACTGCTCAATTTCATGCTGTGTGAATAATAACCAAAAGCCATAAATTTTCTTTAAATCTCCAGTTACATTTTGTTTAAAATTCCCTTTCTATAGCTTATATCTTTATCTTTGAACCTCACTCATATTCTAGCTCTTTGAAATATACAGGCTCATAACTCCGATTGCAGGTCTCATGTAATATTAATTAAGAGGCATATATAATGCTCATTCTTACAGGCCTGGAATTGTGATCAATGTTGAGGAATCTATATTACATAAATATTAACATTATACAAATAATTTAATATTAATGTGTTTATATCATATTTATATTAATTATATAATATTTGATTATATGTTTATAATATATCATATATTTTTGTATTTAATATTAATACATTGCATAAATAATATTACTTGAATAATTTGTCTACAAGATATTTAAATTCATTTAGAATAAACAGATGAAAAATATGAAACAAACGATAACTAATTAAATTCTATCGTATAACATGAGAAGTATATCAGACATGGAATTAAATGATGTAGTCAGGCAAATTGTGATTCTGGTTAGATACTAATGTGAGATATAAGGCAGAGTTATCTAAATTCTCAGAGTCTATGTTTCCTATCTGTTAGCAGGAAATAGCAATACTAACATTATAAATTTACTGTAGGGATTAATTATAAAACCTACACATAATTACCTAATATGAAGACAGACCTCAGGGAGAATGATGAAAGCCCTGAATATTTGAAATAGGTTACCTGAATTTATAATCTTGGTTTGACTAATTTACTGTGTGTGATCTCGCATGAGTTATTTTACCACTATGTGATTGAGTCTTCTAATTTAAAAAATGAGACTAGTAATAATAGTTATCTATATGCAATAAGAGAAGATTAAATATCCATGTCAGTGCTGACATAGAAAGGTAGCAGTATATGTTTATTAAGATTTTCCAGAGAAACAGATATACATATACTTATATATATATAATATTATACATATATACATATATATAATATTACACATATATATTATGTATATATGTATATATATATTTGAGAGAGAGAAATTGCCTCTTATGATTCTGACATCCAGGAAGTCCCATATCTGCCATCTGCCATCTGCAAGCTAGTGTACCAGGAAAGTTAGTGGTATAATTCAGAACAAGTCTAAAGTTCTGAAAACCAGGTAATTTGATATAAGTGTCAATTTGAGTTTGAAGGCCTGAGGATTCAGACGGCTTATATTTGAGGTTAGAGAAAGTTGGACTTGCTGTATCATGGAAGAGAGGAAATTTTTCCCTCCTCTGTCTTTTCGTTCCTCTCAATTCTTTAATGAATTGGATGATGCCTACTGCATTGGTGAGGACAATCCTCTTTACTAACTCCAATGACTGAAGTGCTAATCTCTTCACAGACATACCCAGAGGATCTAAGATCCCTGAACTCAATCAAATCAGTACATAAAATTAACTGAGATAAATAGATAGGCCAATATCTGGCATATAATAAGCACCCTATGAGAGTTTGCTATCATGTCTACCATGGTAAAAATTCATGACTTGTTTGTTACAAGCTACTATTGAGTAAAAACAAAAATAATCTGGGGAAGAGCAAGCATAATGGCTGTAATAAAAATGAAGACCTTCAGATTCAGATGCACTTTGATTTTCACAAATTCATGTAGTTCCCGTAAGTCAAAAGTCATACAGAGTTCTAGGCCCTGGAGGTAAGTAACATATCACAATGTAGTAAAGGTACACCTACTAAGCAAATGCAGGTTGTTCATTGCTGTTAGTGCTCTAACAGGAGTAAATGTTAAATAAAGCTAGAGGCACAGAGGAGTTGCCAGCATGGCAAACCAGGAATTGTCTCACATTAATGTATTTTTAAAAATATTTACAAAGTGCCTAAGCAGACCCAGGTCCTATATAAATAGGCCTTGGTTAATATAAAAACAGGCAAGAAAATTCCCGTTCACAAAGAACGTATGTAAATAAAGGAAGCAAGATTAATGTTGAGATTTGAAAGACAAGTAATGTTCAGATGATTATTCAAAACCTACTAATAGATGCTTATATTCTCGTTGTTACTGGAGTACTTCCAAGTTCTTCCAGTGGCAGATTAACATGGCTGAGACTAGATTCAAAATTCACTGACAAATAATCTTGCTAATACTTTCACCACGGTACACTTTGATAGGAGACCCCAAGGAAGAGGGAACAGAAGTGTACTTCACTAAATGCCTGAGGATGTTGACACACTTAATGTTTCAACTAATTTTTTTCATGTCATTTAGCAGGAGAAAGTTTTAAAATCATCTTTTGCTTTTTGCTACCTCTTTTTACAGAGTAAAATATTTATCATGAGGAAAATGAAGTTTTTACAACATGTGAATACTGAACATGGATTATATATGTTTTGGAATGGATTTAACTCAATTTGTGTTGGTGACATGAGTGCAAAATATGAGAGTAAGTTGGTGCAGTGTGATCTCAGCCCAGCCAGAATTTGGGTAGCACCAGTTTCAACAGACTAGTCAATCCTGCACAATTTTTCCTTCTTAATTCTTGGAAAAGGCTACGCACAGATTTCCTGCTGGATGTTGAAGATGTTCCTGCTGTTATTTCCCACTGAGTCATCAAGAGAGATTTTGATTGATATTACATATGCATTTGTGAAATATACAGCAGCACGGAACCTCATTTATCCTGATTTCTGACCAAACAATATTATTCACCATTTTTTCTACTGAAAAGTGATTTAAATGATCCTTAGCTCTACAGAACTATTACGAGGTCTCCCTATTTTTGTACAGTAAGTAGATACATGATCTTGTAGAGGAAGTTACGGAAATGATTCATATTTGTCTTTAAAAACCTACCTGGATCAGTAATTGAAATTGAGTAGAAAAATAAAATTTGGAAGCAGAAATTTGGTTTTCAATCCTGGTTCTACCAGTTAAAAGCTACAGAACTTCCCTTTTGCCTCTCTGAGCCTCAATTGCTCGATCAATGAAATGATGCCTGTTTTCATTCAGAAAAAGAAGCTCAAATGAAACAAATCCTTTGCAGATATTAACATACAGGCTGGAATACCTTTACAGGTACATATTTCATAGCAGCTTTTTTCCCTTCTCCCTCAAAATGAATTCTCCTTAATTTAGTTGTTTATATTTTCCTCCAAATAAATAGTTACTGGTATCAGGAAAAGTCTACATTCAAGCTCTCCCTGTTTAAATTCCACATTTATTGAGCACACATTATTTTCTAGACACTTTATAAGACACCAGAGAAAAAAAGATCAGTGATTCTGCTTTCAAGTATTCTAGAATGTAATTCCTTCTGGGAAGATAGTACAGAAGAGCACAACTTCACTGTGTTTTTTAAAAATTCAATGGTGTAGGATAGGTCAGGTAGTTAGTCCCCGATGCATAGAGGTGGTAACCTCAAATTAATATGCATGGTGTGATTGAAAATATGATGCATTTAAATAAAAATAATTTAATATAGTAAAATATGCATTGCTATTAATACCCCTCAAAATACTCCTCTGCACTTTAAACATATTTATTTCTTCATTTTTGCCACTTTATCAGTTCTAGAATTCCTTTTCCATTGTACTGTTGCAATTGTTTCATGTTCCTAATTAATTCATAACTTTTGCCCTGCATGATCACTTTTATTTTACAAAACATCCAGCAGTTTCCACAGGCCAGATATATGATGATAAGGGTGCACTATAATTTTTATGAACTAATCTTACTGCTGCAGGCACTCAGCAGTGGCAGTCACTGAGTTTTTGATCATGCTTCTTAAAGACACTCATGAAACAGTACTTTCAGAGCTGCTTGAGAAAGTGGCAAGACTATTAGATAAGTGGGTTCACAGCAAGGAGGGATATTTTGAGGGAGTTAAGGGCAATGTGTTTTTAACTGTAATTTTTGTTTGTTTGTTTGTTTTGGTACTGAGGATCGAATTTGGGTCCTTGCGCTTGCAGGGCAGGTGGCAGAACCACTGAGCTAAATCCTCGACCCTGTAATTATTTTTAATTTAAATATTCACTGAATGTTTCAATCATGCCTTGTCTTGTTCAAAGTAAAATGTTTTTTCCATAAAGTTGATAACTTACATTTAAGTTCCAAACTCAAGTGTATTTTATCTCTTCTTTTCTTATGTTTTGAATATTTGACTTGGGATATATGATTCATCTACTAAAATGAACTAGAAGTCACAAATCTTTCCTTTTTCTAGGCATACTAACGCCTTGAATCTATCCCTGTACCTAACCAATTTATTCATTCAGAATAAAATTTAACCTTATAGAATATAAATATCCCCGGGAAGTATAACTTCCATCTGAAAAATGTGTGGACTGTATATTACAATTGCTCTTTTGTATAGTGGTGATTTAAAGTTAAAAAGGTACTAGAACCATATCCAAGAGAAGTGAAACTCATTCTATAAAAATGGTTTTACCAGGAAAAAAAAGAGAATATTTTAAAATGTGTCTTCGCATCATCTAATAAGCAGAGAAGATTATTCTAATTTCGACACACTTGTGAGGATAGGGGCACAGTGTATAAATATTTGAGAGAATAAGAATTTTACGTTGCTTGTTCATAATCTACTTCATCTGATCACGAAAGACAAATTCTCATATGAATTCATGCACGGTTTCTTCTACTAACATCCTGCTACACAGGGTTTGCTTAACTCTTCCTCTCATTAGTAATAATTGAGCATTTACTATGTGCCAAACATATTGTTTTAATTACTGAGGATACAATATAACATCAAATAGACATAGTTTTTTTAAAAGCTTACTAATCAATAAAAGATACAAATAGACTTGCTATCAAGTAAATTAGCGTTACTATGAATAAGCTTTCAATAGAATAAAATAGAATTTATAGAATATTTAAAAATCTGCCCGATAGCAATTAAAGTGAACACAGAATAAAGTAACATAACCATGGATAAATAATTGAGATTTGGTGATGGCAAGAAAGTTTGCCTGAATAATTGGTTACTCATCTAAAACCTGGAGAACATGAGCAAATAAGAATATTTTTTCAGGCAAAGGTAAAACCATATAAAAAGCCCTTGAAAGAAGAAGGCTCATGGTGAAGTCAAAGATTTGAAAGATATTTAGTATAGTGTGGGTTAATGAGAAGACCGTTGAAAAAGGTGAAAAGTCTTAGTCAGATAATGCAAAATTATATTAAAGATTATCCTTATTCTGAGATAAGTTGGAAGGTATTGAAGGGTTAAAAATAGGGGATTGCATATGTACTTAATAGGGCTACTCGGTCTGCAGTGTCTGAATCAGAGTTGATTTGAAACAGGAAGCAACACAGTGGAAAAGGTGGAGGGGGTGAAGGGAGGACAGGAAATGGGGAAAAATAAGAACCAAGATATAACATGTAAAGGTACAATTACTCAATGGTAAATATCAATGTGTTGTATAACTAAAATGTATCAATAAAAGAACTTAAGGAAAAAAAAAGAGAAGCTCCAGCATGTATTGAGATTTTTGCTTTAAGCATTTGTTGGGATACAAGGGCCACTCTCTTTTATGAGTAACTACAGGAGAGGAAGCCGGTTTGTATAGTGGCACTTCAAGTCCGGCTATATAATCAGCCTTAACCCTATCCATGGTTTATCTATTTTGGGTAAAATTGAGCAACAGGATTTTATGTGGCAGTCAGCTCCTTTCTCACTGTAGACAGTTGTCTTCCAGGGACTAAGCATATATTTCTCCCTCACTTAAGGATGAATTTTTAAAACTAAGCACTCATATTCTATGATCTCTGACTTTCCTTCCTTCTCCCAATATGTCTAGAAATAAAGGTTATATAACAGCCTTCAAGAACTTTTAAGTCCTAGTGATGATATAGGACTCCCTGACAGTATGTCATTAGGAAGATGTCAATTAGGTACTATTAAATGAAAGTTTAAAGTTGTGGATTAACAATGTATTATTGAACTTATGTCTTCTACCCTTTAAATCATGATTCTATACAAATTTTATCACAAACACATTTTAATAAACAATTTCAAGGCTAAAGGATTAGAGCCTTTAAATGGAAACAAAACAATTAAAACAAGGATAAAATCAAATGAAACACAGATGCCTTGCCAAATGCATGAAGGGATTGGTGATGTTTAACCAGGCTTTAGGAGACCATAATTCCACCTCCATCTCCAGGTTAGAGAGGTTATCCCATAGCTGAGCAGAATACAGATTTGCTCCGCTTAGAGGCTCACAAAGTAAATTTGTTGGGCAGTGACTAGTTTAAGAATGTGGTTATTGACTGAACTGAGACTTCTGAAATCTATTTTGCTCCTAAAATACAAAATCATAACATAACTATATTTCTCAGGCATATACATTAAGAACCTTAGCATTTTGGTCCTCAAAGTTAACTTTTGTAAAGGCTATTACTTGAGCCAGGACAAGATTTGGGTGTTAGAATTTTTTCCAAAACATCTGGGAATCTCAAAGCATCAAGGCTTTTAAAATGAAATCAAAAGCTAACACAGTCTAATTTCTTGAAATTTCTCTGAACTTCATTGTAATTTTGCTTCCCAGTTGCTGCTTATGTTTTTATAAAAGGAGTGCAAGTGGAGATATAGGAAAAAAGTGAGAGCAACAAAGCACAGAGTTACTAGGCAGAGTTTTCAAACTGCACATGTGTTCAAGATGCATAGTAGGCAGTTTGTACATTATCTTAATTGGCCTTTCCATAAATTTGTGTGTGTGATATAAGACTTTGGTAATAAATAATTGGGAGTCAATGAAATATCTTTCCAAATCCCATGGCTGATAATTTCTAGGATTTAAACCAGTGCTATCTGGCTCCAAATAAAATATTCTTTCTGACAATATCATACCAAGGAAGAAAATGTTTTTAAAAACTTGTGACACCAAGGAGCATCTGTTTATCTACATGCACAAATGCTGCACCATGAATTATGCATTGCACTGCAAAGATGTACTAATAAAAAATAAGACAAATAAGTTGTAATGCCAAAAATCCATAATAATTCATATATTAAGAGGAAAATAAATGAAGTGTTTTGCTCATGTGATTTAGGTGAGCATGTGTTGTAATTTGAATGTGTCCTGCAAGGTTTATGTGTTGGAACCTTCATCTGCAAATTCACATCATGATGAAATTGAAAGTAGGGCTTTTGGTAGGTAACTACAGGGTAGCAGAGTTTGACTCCCATGATGGAACTGATGGCAATCTAGGAGGAAGGAGATCTGAACTGTCATACTCCCATTCTCTTCTCATGTGATTTCCTCTGCCATGTTATAATTAATGCAGCATGAGGGCCTTCATTGAATACCAGAAGCACATTCTTGGACTTCCCATCACCCGGAACTGTAAGAGAGTAATTTTTTGATGCATATATGTACCTCAAGACCATAATGTTAGGTGAAATAAATCAAACACACAAGCTTAAATATCACATGGTTTTTCTTGTATGAGACACTCAAAATATAAAGTGAAAAATAAAAGATAGATAATAGGAAATAAGAAGACAGATCTTCTGGAAATGGAAGTGAGCCAAGAGATGGAGGGAGGGGAAAGGCAGGGAAGAGTCAAGGGAGACAGAAAATAATTCAAATGTGGACATGTACCAGCTGCCCATGAAGATTATAATCATTATGCTCAGCAAACATACACTGCAAGAATGAAAAAGTTTGGTCCTTGTAAATTACCCATTCTCAAGCATTTTATTTTATTAGTACAAAGCAGACTAAATATGCCCCAACTTATACTGAACTGGAATAGGGGATAGTATCTGTAGTCCTATGTATTCTTCATTTGATCTGACCCTGCTGGTAACCCTGAAGTTACTTTTTGTCCACAAGAAGACCTTTTTGACTTTCCAGATTTTAAAAAATTCATAGCACTCCATTCTTTCAGTACTTTATAAATGTATGAATATTAATCTCCATAATTAAAAATATATTCCTGATAATAGACATTTCAGTAACCTCTGGAACCCATATGCTCAATGTTGCCACCATGTACAGGTATCTCTAATATAAATGGTGTCTCATTATCTAATACAGTAGCTTACAGAGAAAAATATTTTACTATAATTTCATATGAACACTTCTATTCATTCACACAACAAAAATCTACTGGATATTTATGGATATTTAAAGTAGTAAGATAAAAGTATAACTATTTTATGAAACAAATATTTGAATTATTATATTTTATATAATGGTGGACACAAATGTGTATATAAATATCCACTAGATTAGATACCTAGTCTCATATTTGAAAGGACACTAATATAGTTAAGATGTAGTGATTCCCATTTCAATGACCAGTTAATTTTATAATCTTTTTCTAATTTCTATAGACTGACTTCTTTTGTTTCTTCACTTTGAATTTTAAGTCATTTTGTTTTTTAGTATAATCCTTGGTCTGTTTGAACCCCGTTTTTATGATTAGTGTACTATATCAACTTTGTCTGTACCAAGACCACTGTGGTTCTGAATCACACCTTTATGTCTTTTCTCCCTAGGCCATTTTTTCCATGTTGATTTTGGCCCCAATCTCTTATATACAATCACTTTAGTCAATGAATTGAATGTAGACTCGCCTTTTAGGAGACGGGTTTTGAGAAAGAAGAATTGGTCCCTTTATCATTTAATTAATTGACTGAGCATATATTCTCTAAAACTTTACTAAGGACATGGCACTGAATGGTGTACCATGGGAGAACAAAATCTGTTAATTATGGTCCAAACTTCAAGGTCTTTATGCTTTGCTGTAGAATTAATATCTGTTCATAAATAAGTCCAATAAATTATTAAATGTTAGGCTGAGGATAAGGGTTATGGTTTTCTGTTAATTTCCTGTTGATTCTAGAAAGAGTTATCATAAGGGAGACTGTTCTACCAGGGTTGCAAACAGAAGCCAACTGGGCAGAACTGTGGGAAGAAGCAGGCTGAGGCTAATACTAAATATATCAGAGTGTAGCTTCAGATGCTGAAAAAAATTAAGACAAATACTGAAGTGCTCATACCTAGGTGAAACTGCATCTTTAATTGATGGGCTTTATTTTTTATCTTCACTTATAAGCCCTTGCTGAATGTGCCTCAGAACTAAGTTCTGCTTATTATGTGATTAGGATTAGGGAATGTGCTGGGAGGCATGTGTCAATGATATATTCATTTGAGCTGCAGGCACAGATGTTGAGATTCTCTAAGATTTACCATGTGTTATCTCATGGATACTCTTTTGTTCAACTGTAGGAGATAGGGCTTCTATGTTTGCCGTCTTGACAACTATTTTTCATCTTGTAGGATTTAGCAAAGTCAAAACTGTCATGCAAGTGTTCCAAGAATCCTCAAACAGATAGAAAGGGCTTTGCTTTATGTTACTTGTGTTGAACTTATTTCCATTGTTGAGCTTACCACATTGAACTTTACACGTTATTTTAACTACTTTTCTTTTCCACCATGACTTTGTGGATTTCATTGACTCCTCCATTTCTTCCTTCCTTATCTATTGTTATTGTTTATATCATCAATGTCCACCAAATGCCCATACTCTAAAGGCTTGGTCCCCATGGAAGATGATGGGACATTTTGGAGGTGTTGCCTGCCTGAAAGAAGTTAGGTTTGAGGTGTGTCCTTGAAAAAGATATGATACCAAGCCCCTTCATTTCTTTCTCTCTTTCTGATGGTCATCGTGAAATGAACAGATCTCCTATCATCATGTACTCTGTTGCCACAAGTGTGAAGCAACAGGACCAAGTGACCTTTGAGTGTAACCTCTGAAAGTATAATAAACTTTTTCTCCCTTAAGTTGTTTATTTTAGCTATTTTGTCATTGCAACAGAAAGCTTACTAACACACCTATTGAACTCCCTTCTTTTCTTTCTCATTCCATTTTCTTCTCTTTATTCCTTATGAATTACTTGAACACCAGAGATCAGTGAGGGTGAGGGAAAATGGACTTAGAATAAGAGTTCTATGCATCCTTGTAGTATATCTACAATATAAAGAGTCAAGAGAAGTCTATGGAAAAGAGACTTAGGAGGATAAAGTGAAATAATGCTTAAAAAATCATGCAAAATATTTGTTGCTTTGTGTTTTCTGCTCAGTAAGTGGCATCTATTAATGAATTTCAAAGACTAAGTTTATTCACTGAGGAAAACTACAAAGTGAAGGTGACCTAGGCATAGAGTTTTGGTGAAGATTTTATGATATATACTTAATTAGCAATTTCCTGTTACATAGTAACTGTAAAGCATATGATAACACTTGATATTTTAAATTGGTCCTTGAAGAACAAGTGAAAAATGATACAGAGAAATCAGAGGGAAACTTTAAAAATAATATATTCTTGACGTTGGTCCTCTTCAGGGAAGCAGATAACGTTTATTTTAGGGTCTAATCTTTGATGATGAGGTGAGAAGTTACACAAAGAGACTTACAAAGAATGAAGATTTGACCCCGGTTGAGGTTGGAACTCTTGCTGTGCAGCAAGACTTTCTGGCAACAGTCTTAACTATTTGGTGCCAAAACATCTGCACCTGTAACACCTGTGTTGTGTAAAAATACTTAGTCCAAAGGCGATAATGACAGCAAGTGTAGAAAAGTCTCAATACTGAACTTTCAGTAGTAGGAAAGATGTCAGGTGGTGAGGTTGGCATTACATATATTAAGAACTATATATAATCAGTTTTAGGAGTATGTTGTTTGGATTTGGCTTGTTTTGTGATTTTCTTTTTACACAAATGTTCCTGTCTCTTAGAACATCTATCATGATAGCCCTGGCTAAATCCATTTATTTTTTCTTCTTTTCTTTCCTCATTTTCCTTTTTTTGACTACCTGCTCAGTGCTATCTGAACAGGCATAGAGATGCTACTTGGATTTTCTGTCCACAGACCAAAAGGATAACTGCAGAAGGAAAACTTACCTGAGAATCAGCCAGTAACTGGGATTTCAGGGTCACTTAGCAGAACACACAGGGCCTCTGTTATATTCTGTTATATGATCAAAACCCAGCATTCCAGATTTATTGCCACCATACTGCCCTGTTACCTCTTCTGCCCTTGTCACCTCCCAATACCCTTTATTATCTCCGTGACTTGGTTCATGTAGTTATTTTATCCTTTGCTTGTTCCTAGCTTGTTTTCCTTTAAAACTTATGGAGCTTAATTAATAGTGTGAAATTTGAAGTCAAAAACCAATTAGTTTTAAAATGTCCTAGTGTATGACCTAGTAAAATTATATAACATATTAGTGCAAAAATATATATTAATAATAAATATTACTGAGTACTTATTCTTCAAGATCAGAATAAAAATATTTACATGTATCCATTCAATGTATTTTTTATGATCATATATTAATATGACCTTTGCATTATTATACATACGATAATAGTTTTTTACACTTCATAGAAAGCCTATAAACAGCAGATTCTCTCATAATATATGAAGAAAACTTAGCCCTGTGTGTGCTGCTCAGTAAACATTCATTAAGTGGAAACTTCTATTACCTTTTTTCTATTCTTTATGATTCAACCAAAGTATTTCTTTTGTAAAACCTCTTTTCTGTAGACTTCCTTGACATCTCCAATTTACTTTTGTAGTACCTGGTACTATAGTAAGATAGATCATTGCTAACTCTTTGTCTGTCTATGCTGTCATATCTGGAAAATCTCAAGATGATACCCCGTTTTTAGCTGAGCACTTAGAATACAGGTCTTAAACTCAGAACTACTGATATTTTGGGATAGATAATATTTTGTTGTGGGGCCAGTTGTGTATATGATAAGATATTGGACAACATCTTAGGTTTATCTGCCAGATGCCAGTAGCACCTTTTGAGTTGTGACAAACAAAATCATCTATAGACGTTATTAAATGTCTTCTGGAGATGAAAACCAGCTTCTGTTGAGAACCACTGTGTTCACAGATTGGTCAACAAAATAATGAACAAAGACAAAAATAAAAGCAAGAAAAAGGGGAGTAAAAAGTCAAGCAAAAATCAAAGTTAGAAGGTATGGGAAGAGAAAGGAAAGGAAGGAGGAGAGGAAAGTAATATTCATTAAATTACTGAAGTATACTATTCCTAAGAGCTTTACATACTTTCCCTTCCACAGATCCCTAACACAGCCAAAGGAGACTGGAGTTCTGATTAGCAAAGCTGGAGAGGCAAAAATTTGAAGGATGGAGATCTTAGTAACAACTGGAAGCTTTTTCAATAAGGAATGATGGTAGAAAGTAGACAGGAAAAGAGAGAGGGAGTGGAAGGTACAGGAGAAGAAGAGAAAAACAGAAAAGAGAAAAGGAAGAAGAGACCAAGGAGAAAAAGCAAAAAATGGATGAAGGACAAAATGAGTATCATTCTCAATTTACAGTAAGGCCCCAACTTACATCTGGGACATTGACATGGGATACAGAAACCAGAGTGAGAAGCAGCTGCAAAACTTTAGTGTTTGGAGGCAAAATATAAAATCAACTTTACACTTAGAAAAGAGGCCAACTGGCCTAGGCAGCTGTCTTCCTTTCAAGATTTGCTTACCTGGAGATTATGAATACCCCTTGAGATTCATTTCTTTGGGTGTCCACGACCCCAAAATTTATTATCAAAATATCACTCAAATTTTTCCCAGGGTATCCTCATGAAAACATCATACTTCTGTTAGGTACATGCTAGGCCCAAGTGGCCATAGGACAGGTATATGTGGGGATGTTGCTGGACCTTAAGTGTGCTGGCAGGGGATCCCCAAAGCCCTCCTCAGTGCAGAAGGAGTCAGAGTTAGGAAAAAAGACATGGGGATGCAGATCTAGGACAGGAAACCTGGGATTGTGAGCAGGATCTGCTCTCAATACCACATTCAGCTCAGAATTCCAAGAAGTATAATAGTTCTATAGTCAAGTTTGGCCTCATACATTAGAAGATGGAATACTTGTAGTCATGTCAAAGATTCATTAATAACTTGAGTGTTTTAACTATTTAGACTTAGGGCATGTGGGCTTCTATTCACAGCTTTTCTTCATAAAGGAATTGAATAAATACTAAAGAAGAGAGTGAATATACAATGATGTCTGCAAGTTTTTCAGGTAGTTTAAAAATAAGACAGGTCCTTGCCTGTTAGATTTCATTTTTCCTAAACCAATCAAGTTCTCCCCTTATCATAGGATAATTGTACATATGCCAGGAAAATTATCATTAAAAATATGATGACATTAGAAAATATGGATTTGGTTGTTCTTTTCTAATCATGGGTCTTCATCAGGCAATTTATTTCTCTGACCTTTAGTTTTCTAATCTCTGAATGCTAAGCAGTCATACACAGCTTCACTGTTGCTATGAAATTTAGAGATTACACCCAGGGAGGTCAATCCTGGAACATGCCACATCATAGATGCTCAGGAATGTCAGCTGCTCTCTTTGATTCCCATCCCTCTTTGCAGTTAAAGCACATGACTTAGATCATATCTAGGCACCTTTTCTAGAATCACACAGAAGAACTGAGTTTATGTGAGTGAATATCAATCAAGATGTAAATTACTTTTCACAGATAATTTTCTCTTTAGAGATAGAAGAATTTAAAAAAAATCAGTTAATTCTTAAGGGCGTGAAGGCATCAGAAGTGAAGAATTGAGCTATAGAAGGTGTTTATAATTTTGATGTAATCCTCCCTTTATAAGGGGTCTTAGCCTGTTTGTGCTGCCATAACCAAATACTATAGACTGGATGGTTTAAAAACAACATAGATTTATTTCTCACAGTTTTGGAGGGCACAGAGTCCAACATCAAGGTCCCAGAAGATTCATTACTGGGTGGGGGCACTTTTTCTTGTTTGCAGATAGCCCTCCTTCCAAGGTACCCTTCTAGGACAGAAAGAAGGGGGAGAGAGAGAGACAGAGTGAGAGAGAGATCAAGCCCCTTCTTATCTTTTTATAAGTGATATTAATGAGGATTCCACCTTCACAATCTAATTACCTCCCAAAAGCCCCATCTCCTAATACATTCCTATTGGAGATTAGGAGCTCAATATGTGCATTTTGGGGTTTGGGGTCATAAATATTTGGTCCATAGCAGTATTCATCTTATTTTATTCTCACAACCAACTAGTAAGAAACAATTTTAGAGTATGCACGTAATACACGGATGAGAAGAACTTTATTCTGTCTGCTGATTTTAAGGTACATAGTTTTTCTACAAAATCATAATATATTTTAGTGATAGTATTTATTGAATACACATTTAATTTTTTGTTTCATTTTGAAATTCTTATGTAAGAGGAGAGAGAGAAGGAGGGTGATTGTGATAATCTGAGAATTTATAAAGTAAAATACAATCAAGTAGTAGCAAAATAATTTAAAAACAATGGTCTTGGGACTATAAGAAGGGTAGTTGACATGAAACTTTTATTTCACTGAAGAAGTAAATGTTGGAAACTTAAATGCTATAAATTTTATTTGACACCATTTCAATATGCATCAGAGAAGATATTGGGCTTCTGCATCTGTGACAGCTGGAGAACAAGAAAGTGAAGATGGATACCTTGAGAGTTTGCATTAATAAAGGTACAATTATCCTAGGCATGAAGAAGAGACATGTAGGGCAGATTTCTGTATTTAAATGAATGGTTTTGTGATGCAAATTAGCACATTCTGCACTAATGAAGTGAATTCTTTAACTGCCTGAATCATTTCTGGTTATCATTAAACCATAGAAACCCCATGAAAAGAATTTACAACTGAAGATGGTGAATAAAATAAGGTGATGAATAAAGCAAACCCATTATAAGTTCACCAAATTGATGCAATTCAGTTTTTGAAAAGCAAACTTCTTAATAGGTTTTCAGAGTCCATATTTTAAAATAGAAATAAAGAAATTTTGTTGGCCTATGGAGAAAACACTAACAAGTAAGGTTCTGAATTACACTGAAGCCAATTACTGGTTAAAAAGTCTTTATATTTGTATAATTTTCTAAACAATAATTCAATGAGTGTCATCAATGTGTAGTGCAGTAGGATGTGAATTTTAAATACAGTTGGAGACCATGGAGATTCTACTTTAAAAGAAAGACAAAGAAATTAACAATTTTATTTTTTACAATTGCCATAGTGAAAATGGAGTATTTTTGAACAGAGGTGGGTCCATGGTATGTTTCTTCCTACTTGGAAGTCAAAACTTCACATTATGGTAGATTTTAGTCTCATCTCTGAGGTTTGTGAAGTTGAAAAATGTGTGAATATTGATTATTACAATAGACCATAGAAGTCATGTTATAAGTTAACTACCTTGCTAAAAGAGATGTGTGAAATATTCCACAGAACATAAATCAGATTTGCTTTTCAGAAATACCACTATACCTGTGCTAAAAGAATAGGATTAAAGGAGCTATGCCTTGGAGGAGAAAAGATTATAGATGACTTTTCCATTACTTTAGTGAAAAGTAACATATCTACCAAGGCCTCAGAAGTAGGAATGGAAAAGAGGGTGGAGGGAGGACTATATTAGTGTTCACAAATAGATGGTATTATGGTAAAATGGGAATTCTGCAGTTTTTGTTGCTCAAACTCTGGAAAAGTGTCCCTCCTTGGAAGTCAAAGGTGAGATGATTGCTTGAATCCAGCAGTTCAAGATCAAATTTGGAAAGATAGTGAGACACTATCTCAAAAACTGTGTCCCTCAAGACATCTGACATTTTAGAGGAGGCTAATCACCACCTCTACTCAACTTCCATCTTAAATTGGATCTTCAGGAAGGTCAAGAAACCAAATTAAAACTAGATAGATTAACAGCCAAAAAAAGCATGCAACTTTTACCTGTAGTACATGTCCTTTGGGAACCTTTCAAGAGAGTGTAGATTTGAAGAAACGACCAAAGCAAGGTGGCATTATAATTTTCAATGTAGGATTATTTGTGATATAGTAACAAGACAAAATGATTTAGGGTCTAAAGCCAATAACTAGAGGAGTTATTAGGAGATACGTAGGGGGTATAAATCTGGAAAGGATGAAGGTTGCATGAATGAGGTTTCTTATTTAAATTGATCCACTGTAGCATCAATTACCAGTTTCTGGTGATAAGGACTTGCTCTGATATGGGGAAGGCACATTTCCTAAAGAAACATTTATGGCCTGCTACAAGTAGGAAAAGGCAGGTCAAAGAGCTCCATTTTTTTGGTGTTTTCAGCTAAAAAAAATAATGTACTATATCAGCATATTTTGGCTTCTGTTTAAGAACTTGGAAGTCAACATTCCATCTTAACAACAAGTAAAAAGCTTAAGAGACAGAAAAACTAAAAGCTACTCTTAGATCCAGGAGAGAGGAGAAAACACAGTGCAAATCGCTGCCCTTAAGATTGAAGAGACAGATAGGTGAATACAAGAGCCTCAGATTACAGAACAGGCTCAAAAAGTAGCAACTGCCATGGGAGCCAGTCCCTAGGTAGTGACACTTAAACTGTAATTGAGAAACTCCTGCAGGCCTAGTGTTGATAAGAGTCTGAGAGTGAAAAACTCCAGGGGTATCCAACCACAGGTGTGCTCGCCAACTTTTGTGGCTATCATCTGTCCAAATGGACATATAAAGTAAATTGTTGCATTGTCTTTTGAAATGAAGCTTTGATTTGTGCCTTAAAGTCAAAGCTTATTATACTAAAGCAAGCATTCAGGTCTTATTTCATATCTACCTTATAAGACAATTGCTATTAACCAGGTAGTTTCAACAAGTTTCATCTTATTATTCAGAACCATCTCGATTGCTTACTCATCTAATCAAGTTTTTAATTAAAATTACATCATTGTCCAGAAACTTATTTAGTTTCTCATTTGTCTCCAGTGTGAAAAATTAAAAATGAGGATTTAATTCTTCCTCTCAGGTTAATTCATGTGCTCACTGAATTTATCACACTTTAAACTAAACTTATATATGCATTTTAAGATGATTTATTCCAAATTTATTTTATCTAATTCCTAAGCTTTATAATAGGTTTGAGAAAGACTCAGAGATAAGACATTACCCCTGCTCTTGAAACTTTCTCTCTCAGTACGGATGTTAAAGAACAGTACAGTACAGTACAGTGAGACGTTTCAACAAAAGACAAAACACTCAGGGTGTGCAGAAGCTTTCTGATCTGAAGAAACTCACCTTGTTCTAAATGGAAAGTAGTGACCTGTCTATTCTTTAGAAGAAAACAAAAACACTCCAGTATTTGTGCTACTTCTTTTGCTGATTTCTTTCTAAGAAATTTACTGCAGAAAGTAGGAAGACTTGCCTTCTGTTTCATCAAAAGATTGTGCTTGATTCAGAGATTCTGACAAGTGCAGATGGAAGGACTGAGCGTAAAAAATGGAAACACCACGTTCAACAGCGCCAGCAGCAATTTCAGAGATACCCTATGATAGGGAAGTATTTGGGTTGTCTGGTTACTTTCAAGCCCATGGAGGTTTAAAGTAGGGAGCTATAGTGTTTTGATGCTCCTAAAAATTTATTTTGAATCATTTCTACTCATGAATAATCTGTCAGGTTAGAGGGGGATAATATTTATGTTGACTATTCATCATTTTCCTGAAAAAACCCAAAAAATATATTTTTTTTGTTCCCAGTCTTCCTATCTTATAATAAAGATATAAATTGTTTCTGAATTTAGAAGCTCATGTTCTGTGGCTTGAATAATGAGTTGGTGATGAGATCAAGGAACTGGTTTCATAATGAAAACAGTTCTCTCTCTCCAAATTTTCTAATAGTATCTCTCTGATTCCTATGCATCTTTGTTCATACAGAAGAGCTATCAATTTTATCCTTATTGGATTAGAACCTGAAAAAATCCCACCCTAAATGATCTCCTCCCATTAAAATAACTAATTTGAGATAAAAGTCTTGCAAAAGTCAACATTCATAGTATTCTTTAAAACAGAAACAAATGTTATGAAATTCTAACATATTTGAAGATATGGTCTTATAAGAAAATGAATTATTCTCATAGAAATTTGAAATTTTGGAGTAGGAAGGAAACATGGTTTAATCTCATGGCTTTGCATACAAGGAAGTGAAACCTCAGGGAAGCTCAGTTTGGGCAAAGGTGGTCAGCATATCTGATGGCTGAACAGATACTACAGTGTGCACACTCAGCCTCAAAGAGCTATTCTTTTCATTGGTGCCCCTATTTCTGACAGCATCTGCATAATCTCTTTGGTTGTACTTAGTACTATAATCCATGGATCTATCAGCGATAGAGGTGGGTTTTGGGGATTATGATTTTGGCTGTCATAGCATTAATTTAGCATATTGTGCAAGTTGTCTGTTTACAAATCTGGCTCACTTTGAAAGCCATCATTTGAGAAAAAAATCTAAGTATTCCAACAGAAACATATTTAATACAGAAAAAAGAAAATGATTAAATAATTTGATGAGAGATGGCTGCAAATATCAGGGGGCCAACACTGGGACATGGAATTTAAGGACACACAACTGCAGCTGTGATTCACAGGTCAAACAGCAGATGCAGCCCCCATATCTACTCTCATAACTGGTCCTCAGACTGGGAGCTAAACACTGCACATCAGGGAATGGCTGCTGCCACCAGCAATTTCTAAATTCCCAAGTCCCATGACCTTGCATGTAAGTAGCCATAGTAGCAACTGGAGTATCTGTTGCATGTTTGTTTGTTTTTTTCCTAAATTTCATTCAAGTGTCACTAATGAAATCCAAATTGCAAATGAGTTTAGATGATACAGATGTTAGCTTTGCAATTCCCACTTGAGGAAAGATAGAAGGCATCTTTCACAGTCACCTACTTAGCTATGGTCACAAGGATGTTGAACAACTTATCTTTAGATAAATAATATATCTAACATGCATTAGAATAGCAATCCCTCAATTTATAACCTGCTAAACTGAAATAAACGGGTTTATCACTCTTCTCTTTCTATGCCCAGTCATCGCATTATACTAAGTCTACATATAAAACACCTTCTCTGATATTCCTCTTCTCTTCTACTGAGGTTGTCTTACTATACTTTCCCTTTCTTTACATGTAACGGTCACTATTATTTGTATTTTAGGCAGGATTTATTACAACTCTTTACTACATGGTTACCTTTCCAAAGCACTCAGACTTAAATATATCATTCTACTCTAAGTGAGTTTTTAACTTTTAAATTGCTGTTAACACATAATTTAAACTTCATTGCATGTAAGATTTTCTAATTGAATTAATTGAATCATTTTTGTATTTTAATATATGTATTCTTACTTTATTTTTATATAGTCTACTTTGTATCATTTTTTTTTCATTATCATAGCAATTTTCTTTTATCTTCACAATGAATGCATAGTGTAGAAAGCATTATATCTATTTTATTTTTTTACCAGCATATTTTTCTAATCTATTTATCATCTATTACCTGAGTAACTGTTGGAGTCTCTTAATTATTCTTGCAACTGCAATTTTGTTTCCTCTAATGAATCTCCACTTTTTAGACAGAAAGGTCTTATTAAAATTAGAATATGTTTACAGTGAATTCATTTGGAAAAACTATCATTGCTCGTCTCTATCCATTCCATTAATACTGCACACAAAAGTGTTTGTTTCTTACTTTCAGCTAATAAGCTCTTTTCCCTTTTTCATCTAATACACCTCTACTTAACTTTCAGATTACACTAAAAATTTGAATTCCATGGATACATCATCCCTAAGTCTCAAGAGTAGCTTCTCTTACAAATTTATGTATTTTATTAATATTTCTAAAATTTTACACTGCTTGCAGTATACATTTGTTGATAGTTTTAATAAATTTTGTCTGTTTCAGTAGACTGTAAGCTCCATACAAATAGCAATTGTATCCATTTTGTTCACAAATACATTCCCACTGATGAGTAAATTATGTGCTATATAATAAATAATGAAATGATATTTGTTGAAGTAATGAATGAGGTAATTAATGCATACATGAATGAAGTGGGAAAATCTAACTTCATATAGATTATAATATCCAAGAACACAAATAACTGTGACATTAACTCATTCTATGTAATTTCCAAACCTGTGAACTTCCCCAAAAGTCCTATGCCTTTTGCAGTTCATTTCTTATTGTGATATTTTGAAACATATCATATGGTATAAGGTATGAAAAATTGTCTTATACTCCCATATAATAGTTCTTTTCTACATGTTTATGTTGCCCTTCTTTTTTCCCATGGAAAAAATCAGAAGTATCTTTTAAATAGTTACATTCTTATCTTTGGAAAGTCTGCCCAAAGTCATAAAAACAGAATGTTTTGCCTAAATTATTTATTATGTTGGTCTTTGGACAGTTCAATTGAATATGATTTTTTAAGTAAGTAAAATGGTAAAGGAATAAAATAAACATGTGGTTGAACCCTGGTACTTTTACCTATAATTTTTGGACTTTGAACAAGTCATTTGAATGTCCATACATTACTTTCTTCCTAATTCACAAACTGATGAAAATCACCTAAGTCACTATATGTTGGTAGAAAACTAAGCATGGTCATTCGCTTGTGGTGAATGTTTACTAAGTAGCAAATCTAGGAAATAATTTTCCTTCTTTTATCCTTTCATTTCCTTTTTAATATTGTTATTAAAAAGAATATTAGCTTTCATGGCCTCCTTTTTATCCTCTTCTTTAATGTCTTGTCCTAGTTTATCAGTTATTTATTTCTTGGCTGCCAAAAATAGCCTAATTTGGGGACATTACATACTGCCTTCCTTCTGGTTTTTGTTCTAGAATGTTGTGGTATCTGAAAAATTCTTGATATGTTTTCTTTTAAGCATTTAACAGAAAACATGTCATCCTTTGCTTTTAAGATTAAAGGCATATGTATTTCCATGAATAATTGATGTCACCACTAAATCTGACCTTTGGGTCAGATTCTTGGGAACTGAGAGTATTCTTGCAGTCACGACCTGCTGTCCATATATGACATATGACCTACTTTCTCAAAACTGCCATAGCATCTCCAGATAATCAGTGGATTTTGAAGTGTCCAAGCCCATTTTTTAAATGATACCAATGCTGACCCAGTTTTCTATTTGTTGAAGAAGATATAATCATTTCAAGCCATATGTAGGGAGATTAGATGAACATTTAGGATACAGGTATATGTTGAGCTTTAAGCTATATTTTTATTTTATCTTTTAGAATTCCACAGCGGGTAGTTTAATGGTGGATTTCCAGGAGAATGAGGAGAATGAACGGGGTTATACTGATACTTACAGACAATGGAAAATATTCTTAGTGTGCATTTCAGGATAGCAATTCAGGTTGTCATTCAATCTAAATTATATCATTTTGGTGGTTTTAAAGAATAGCTATGCATTCTTTGTCATTGGTTCACTAAAAGGTGTAAACTGTGTTTCCTTACCCTTGGATCTGAGCATGGTTGTCAAATCTTGACTGCTATCATGTGGTAGAACCCGCACCAAGTTACTTCCAGAGCTGGGTCATGTGAAGCTAGGCAGCTTCTGACTTGTTCACCAAACACTTGTTTAGAGCCCTGGTGAGATGAGCCCTAGTGAGAACCTTGAAAGATGGCCAGTTTCTCTGCATTCACCATGTGTGACAGTACCTACAGGCACTCCTGCTGTCATCCTAGCAAGGCTCAGATTTACAACCATGCCTGTCAAGGCACCTGAAATATAACAAAATTTGTCTTGGACTTGTTATATAAGCCTAATTGCAATTTTAGTACTGCCCAAAGAGACAAATAATAAGGAAACATTAATGTGATAATATGCCAAAGAATGTTTTTATCTACTTTTGTAAGTTTTTAGATTCATAAAATATGTTAATTTATAAGGCATATAAATTCATTATTGAAACTAAAAGAAAAAGATAAAAGACATAAACCAAATTATAAAGCAAACATAAGAATAACACAAATCAACATAAGACAAAATAACATAAGACATAAAATAACATAAGACAAACATAAGAATAAGATTACCATTAAAATTGAGTTTTAAATTTAATTTTAAATGCCTTGACAGGTACACCTTTTTCTCTAATCTCATTATATAATGTTCTCTCCTGATTCCATATTCTCCCACCATACAGATCTTTACTCTTTCTCCAAATCACCAGGTACTAGATTGTGTATCATAGAAGTTAAGGGAATAGCTGTGAAAGCAGAATTCCTGTGATTTTGAGCAAGATACTTAACCTTTTGGTGGCTTCAATTTCTCTACTCATAAAATTATAGTTCCACTATCATATGATTTGTTTCAAGGATTAAATGAGTTCAAGGTACCAGACAGAGAGTAATAGTTTAATACATGTGAGCTATAATTATTACTACTATTTTACTGTTATCATTATCACTATAATTCCAGGGAAAGGACCTTTTTCATTACCTATTAGCCTGGCCTTCAGTGCATAATATCCACTTCTTTACATAGCTAGCTCTCTTATGTCATTTAAGTACAGCTTAAATATAACTATTAGAAGTAACTTTAAGACAACCAGTATCAAGAGGCTCTATGATAGTAAAATGCTTTATTTTCACTATACCAATATTATTATAGCATATTTTGTTATTTACTGATTTCATTTAACTGTCTAGAAAAAGCATATAATTATGCTTGACATATAATAAGGCATTCAGCAGATGTTTGTGGCATGAAAATGAACGAGAATTTATCTCAAGAATTTAAGATGGCAATAATGATAATAAGCAGTACAAAAATACTAGTGTTTCTAGTGACAGCCAATATGTATTGAGCAATTGCCCTGTACTAGACATAGTAAAGTTTTATTCACAACAACCTTGAGATATATGAATTCCATTATTGCAGCCATTTTAAAGTGGTAAAATTCAGATGGAGGAGTAATAAATAATTTATCTGAGATTACAAAATTAATAAGTAGTTAGTTAAGACATGGCTGAAAGTAAGATTTTCTTAATCAAAATTCACTTTCTTAATTGCTACATTTCTAAATTATAAGAAAATGAACAAAAATAAGCCTACTCTGTCAAGGTAGACAGTTCAGCAGATTCTGTATTAGAGTATAAAGTCAATGAGGAATAAAATTTAAATTTTAGAGAAAATGTGCATATATATTTAAAACATGTACTAACAAACTATTTAAATTAAGTAGAAGATCATTTATTAATGTACTGGTATTTTTATACATAAATTCTAAATTCTTTACAAATTTTTATGAACATATGGTCTACTTGAATGAGTAAATTGAACACAATTTTTGTCTAATTTCAATGTAATTTTTCTTGTGCTAAAATGAAGATAGCCCATTATACACTATGTCCAGTTCTGTTCCCATTCATTTGTAAAAAGCACATTCATACATTATTTATATTAGTGCTATTTTTTAAAGATTTGTTTTTATAAGTATCAATATGCTTCCTTATATACCCTAGTATAGGGAAAAGATTTTCTTGAGCTGTGTGTTCTAACCTTATGGAATATTTTCTAAGAATGAATGTATTGCTCTACAAATATGCCCATGTTTTTAGAGAATTCTTTTTTTTCACAGAGATAGAGCATAGTGCAATTTATCTATATTCAGACTGTAAGCAACTGTGAAATACTAAGTTTCATGAGCCCACTTATAATTCAATTTATAATATCAAGAATTAGCATGTTGAGGCTGGGGATTTAGATCAGTGGTTCCACTGCCTGCCTCACAAGCACAAGTTCCTGAGTACGATCCCTGGTACAAAAAAAAAAAAAGCATGTCATTTATATAGGAAATACATCTGGGATTTTTATTTCTTCTTAGATGTTATTATCATTGGAGTTACATCTTTGAACTGAGATGGCAAAATGCAGTAGCCATTCTTTTTCATTTCACTTTTACCTTTAACAGATTTATGAAAACATTCAGAGGTGGCCAAAAAATTACAATGAACACTAGCCTTTGTACACTCTAAAGTCTTTACATGGGAGATTCTAAGAGTCTGCTCAGCTCAACAGTGTAACATCACCATCACCATCAAATGTCTCACTGTGATCCTCAACTTTCCCCTCGTCATTTCTTTTTTTTTTTTGAACCCCTCGTCATTTCTAAATGTCCAATACCTCCGCATGCATTACTAAATGTATTGCTTCATTGATTCCACATCATTGCTTTCAGGAGGATACTATCATCAACTTCAGAGGATAAATAAGGAAAATGTTAGGAATTGAATATAGGCAGTCTTTTTTTAGAAAACCAATATACCTTCATGTTTTCATTAGGCTATTAAGACTTATAATCAGTTGCGGCAAAATATACTTTACACATTGATCAACATTTGGAAACAAATGTAGTTGTATCAGACTTAGTTATTTATTTCGTCCAGATACCTCAATTTATATTGCAAGTCCATGTAAGAGGCAGAGAGTTTTGGACAGAATGAATTTCTAAATTTAGAGGCATTCAAAGAGAATAAAATTAACAGTGTTCAAGATTTCTTTGGGACCAAATTTTAGCATGAGCTGGACTCAACTTAATATTTGAAGTCTACAGTGGTTCCCAGATCATAAAATTTAGCATTTCTTTTTTATATTGTCACAATCTTGACTTAATTCATGTGGATTAGTATTTATGTCTTCTACTCAGAAAAAATCATAAAACCCTCAAACACAGGGATCAAGATTTCCCCTTTTAAGTGCCACCCAGTATATCATCACTATGTGTGAGGGAGCTGCTTGTTGTGAAGAGCTTTGGATTAACAAAACAGATTTTGAATTTCAGGCCTAGCACTTATTACCAATCTTGCCTTAGGCATGCTATTTTCTTTAAAACTCTGCAATATTGAGTTAGGAATAATATTTTTTAAAGAGGAATTTTACAAGGGAGTTGGTTGGGGATTTAGCTCAGTGGCACCATGCCTTTCTGGCAAGAGCAAGATCCTGAGTTCGATCCCTGGTACCAAAAAAAGGAGGAATTTGACAAAATTAAGGTAGAAAACTGATGTGTAAAATTTATAAAATATAACTATTTCTAGTAATTCTGGGGAAGAGAGATAAAATCATGTGCATAGTGCTTCCAACCATTTATTGAACAAATATTATTTTGTAGTGTTAGTTTGAATTTACATAACGTTATTGCATAGTATTTTATAACAGTATTATATATACATGATTATATTTAACATTTAGCTAATTTGATATTCTAAATACTGAGCATAATACTTTAAAATATGCTACATTATTTAATATTTGGAAGTCACTTTAGAGATGAGCATTATCATCTCCACTTGCAGGGGTAGACACTTGGGCAAACATTAATCTTACTCAACATGCTAGCTATAACCAGCAGATAGGTTCAATATTTGAGCATGTTTATGCACTATTCAGTGTTGATGGCCCAAATAAAAAAAATAAACAAATCATATCATTATCTTTTGTGAGGAATTATGTTGTAATGTTCAGGCAACAAACTTTGAAACTTTGAAGTCCCTTTTATGTCTACTTTTGCCCAGGACTAGCTATGTAGCTGACAGTGGGCCCAGTGCAAAATGAAAATGCAGAACCCAGTGTTCAAAAATTACTAAGAATTTCAAGATGGAAACAGCAAATATTAAGTCAAAAGTGGAAGCCTTATTAACATGTTTCCTAGTGCAAATTCACTGATCTTTTTTCTGATTCCTCCCTAGAATTCATTCATATTTATACAATATCTAGTAAAGCCATTTAAATAATCTCTACAGCCGAATATTATGAGAGTCTTTATATAAATCCCCTTTCTATGTTTTGGTAGATTGTCCTCAAAGATAGAGGCAGAAATAGAATGGCACAGCAGAAGGCTCATAACTAATTTTTTTTCAGTTTTCTAGATTGTGCTCTAAATGGTTGCATAACTTTTCATGTGTGTTAACAAGTATTTGGTTCTAAAGAAAAGCATTTAAATTTTTGTCAATCCCATTCATATAGGAAATATTTAATTTTTATAAAAAAATTGCTATTTACTGGTGAGATTGAAAGTTTCTTAATATTTGTATTAGACACACAGGCTTTCCCTTGGTTAAATCTCCTTTTCATAATTATTTGACTATTTTTATAATTGTTTTATTTGTCTTCTCTTGCTGATTTTCAGATATTCTGTATACACTATATTATAAATGAATATTTTGAATATGGAAAATAGGGATATCAAAATTCAAAGTATTTCAGCTGTATATGTTGTAATGTTTCACTACATTTAATACTGTTATATTTCCTTTTCATATATGGGACTTTAGGCCATCTAGGCTTTGTATATGTAGCAAGAATTAGGGATCTAATTTTTTTTTCTTCTAAAAAACAACAGCATATAATAGGTAAGAAAGACGACTGTAGTCAAACTGTTATGGCTTGTGTCTAGAACCCCCTGGAGCCTCATATGGTCATAGGTGATGCTTTTTCAGAGATGGCTAGATCTAGAGTGTGTGATTCTGGGATCAAGGGTATGTGATTCCTAAATTAGTCTACTGATTGGTTTGGCATAATTCCAGGTAGGATTAAGAGTGCCCCACCCTGGGTGTAGCCTGGATAGAATATAAGGGACAGAAAGAGAATCATTGGTTGTCACTTGCTGGTTGCTGCCTTCTGCCTTCTGCCTGCCATTAACTGTTTCTCCTCTGCAATGCCCCTCTGACATACCACCCTGCCTTCATGACAGTCAACTATGTATTGAAATCTCTTCAAAGTATGAGCCAAATAAACCTTTCTTCGTTTAACCTTGGTCATCAGGTATTTTGTCTCAACAATGAAAAAAGTAACCAAAACACAAACCATTGGATTTGTATCCAGTTTCTCACTTTGTGTCTCATTGTATACATTTCATCTTCCATAAAATCCAGGCAATAATAGAGTCTACATCAGAGGACTCTTATATTGAAAGAGTTAGTCAAATGAAGTATTGTGCTTGACATATTTTGAATACTATATAGATACTTTTATTTCTTGTAATTATTATCATTTTTTAAAGGGTCAATATTCCCAACATTTTTTTCCAAATAACTCTTCCTCTCCACATTGATACCCTGATTTTGGTGATACTTCATTACACACTAAATCGAAAACATACATATGTCACTTGCCAGACCTATATGTAGACTTATTGATACACAAGGTGTTATCACAAAATATGGTGAATGTATAAATTTTAAAAATTATTTCAGGAAAAGACACAGTGTCATTAATTTCCCTCAAAATATTCCCCCTTACTTAGAGCACTTGTCCCATTGTTCTTTCTACTTTCTGAAGCATTTCTAGGAGTCCTCTTACATGATTATCTTTAGTTGCACTGTCATGGCTGCCTGGATGTCTTGAATCAGGTCAGAATGTTTACCTTTCATGGTCATCTATTTTTGGAATATAGCTAGAAGTCACATTCCCAGATCCAGTGAATGAGGTGGATGAGCACATATTGTGGCATTTTTATTTGACATATATTGCCATACATGTTTTGACTTGATTTGGGTCATTGAGGTAGCCACTAAAAGACACAAAATAGGACTTCCAAAAGTGCTTTAGACTGTGGTAAGAATGATGAGATAAGTATGTTCACAGTGAGTAGATATATTTTGATGAGGATTGATGGCAATTTGTATTTTATGACAACATATTAAAATTATTTAAACATTTACCATATGTGTAATTTGTAGAAACATAGTTTTTTCATATTTAAATCATCTTTATTTACAAAATACTATCCTGAGAATTGTAACTCCATTAAGCTTCAATTTGAGCAAAAGTATAATCATTTAAGTAATAGCAGTTACTTAAACTGAAAACGAGAGACAAAATTACTTTCGAAGAGAGATGAAAAATATTGTCAGGTTTCTTATGGCTCTGGATGTTCAGCAGTAGGCTCATTTGAAGGTGGAATCAACCCTGAAGGGAACTCACTTTTACTTTCAGAATGTGGAGGTGGGGAGAAAATCCAGCTCTTGGGGGAAGATAATGAGGAAAACCCCATGGAGAGACATTTTTCATTGGGAATGGAGGAGGTGGGCCAGAGAAACTCCTTAGTGGAAAATAATATCCAGGAGCTCTGTATATGTTTCCTGAAGGAGGTGGAGGAAAAGGAGGTCCTCTCCTCAGGACCTGGCTCCTTGGATACGTTAGAAACGGCTGACCTCCAACTGGAGGAAGAGGTGGAGGAATAAAACCAGGGCAAGTTGCTTTGCTTTCAGCAGGGAGAGAAGAATCAGGCACGTTTGAATTACCAGGATCATCTTTGGTATCATTTTGTAGAAACATAGTTTTGATACTAAAGAATTATACTATTTCTCTTTCTAACATTAAAAATTTTTCTTTTCCAGTAAAGAGGAACAAGTAAATTATTTTTGATCATTTACATATCCAGCAACCATTCTAAAATTTCATGTGATGTCTAATCATTATTCTATTATAAATGTTCGTGTATCTTCAGATAATTGATTTTGTGTGTGTGGTTTACATTAACCGGTTCTCTGAAAAAATAGCAGTGTTAAGGTTTACATGAAAATAATTAAATGTTTCAACTCAGAAAAGAACACAAAAGTATTTTAGAGTGAGAGCTTAAGGATGAGTTCGGCATGTTCTTAACAATTTCCTTAGGTAAAATAATTAAAATGCTGTGCAAAACAAACTGCCTCTCTGTAAGACTGCCACAAAACAAGAGAAGATGTGTTCTTCATATCACCAAGGATGGCACTGATTGCCTCTCCATGTTGAAATACTTTATCTTTGTTTCAGTAATCTTTTGATCTTTGTTCTATAGTAATCTTATTAAAACATGTCAGGTAATGAGTTCTTTAGATAAACAACACATGAATTTGCTACAAAAGATTTGGTGGTATACTTGATTTTAGTCAAACCAGTTTAATTCTAATCTATATTTCCACTGAATTGGGTTTTTTTAAAATTAAGATAATAAAAGTACCTACATGTTAACTAGCTTTCCTCCTACTTTTTGCCCTCATTAGCAATAATATTTATAAGCTATTTTCTCTTTTTCTTGTCTTAATTCATACAACTATTAAGATGAATGGATTTTAAGGTTATTACTTCAACAAATACATATATTAAGAATGAAATTATTTCTTTCTGCTTTTTTATCAGTTTTAAGAACTTTTCAAAATTTTAGTCATTAAGTTCATAACTACAATTTCTAAAAAATTATGTGTAACACCTCTAACGCTTTGCTTTTAGTGATCAGAAAATAAAATATCCATACAAAAAATTTTTCAGTGCTACAGCAAGTAGATTCATAAAAGTTTTTTATATGCCTAAAACATAATGACTCTGGAATTCCAGAATATTACTCTTAACAATTTTTGAGTATGGAAGTGGTATATGTGTTTGTTTGGGCACATGTATGCTTATTATTAAATTTTTGTAAGTGATACCTGTTTGCTATAGATGTACTTTCTTATGATTTTAATTATCAAGTGCCTTAAATACCAGGGAAAAGTTTTGACATATTTCAGAGAAACATAAGAGTGAACAAATTGTGTACCTTGATTATAACTTTTTTGTTCTATCTCCTGTTGTGCTCTGACATGTAATACAACACTGTTCTCTTGCCTACAATTTGCATCCATGAAGTCATAATAAGAAGAAAGCATCTGTGCTTCTATGCTAAGCAAAACTGCTGAGTCGTAGCTACAGATCAAACATGTAACACAGTAGCAAAATTGAATCTGCCATGCTGCTTTCCTCATTATTTTGTTAAAAGCATTAATGTTAAAGCAAAGTGCTTCTGCATCTATAATATTTTTTAATGCTCACAGCAAGCCCAGGGGTAGGTAAGACAAATCATGAGTTTCATTTAATGTTGAGAAAGTCAAGATTTGTGAAATCTGGGCATCCTGTGCGAGGTGAAAAACTGGAAAGTACGAGGGCTTTGATCTACTATCAGATCTGAATTTCAGTTTAATGCTCTTTTCCAAGGCCATGAAGGAAATGACTATCTACCATTTTCCTCCTTTTTGTTGCTTGGCGCCATGGAAGCTTGAGGAAATGTCTTAGAAAAAGAAACATATTATAATACTTTATTATGTATTTGCAAAATTCTTTGAAAAAAATGTTTTAAGTATTTACTTGAACTCATTTCCTTTCAAATTAGCTCTTTGATACCTATGAGATATGCAATCGAATACTTGAATCAGTGTCAAATATAGTATACACATGTACCAAATCTCCAAAATAAATATAACTATTATGTATTGCAAACATACATTAATAGAAAATATGATATATTAAAAGATTCATTGCAAGGAATTGACTGACGTTATTTGAGAGCCTGGATAGGCAAATCCAATGTCCCTGTGGACACTGGACCTGCTATCAGGAAGGTTGAGCCTGAAGTCTGAAGCTTGAACTCAAGTGCATGAACCTCTGTCCACACATGGGAAATCTTCCTCTTCTAGTCCCTCTTTGCTTTTCAGAGTTTTTAATTGAACTTGTCCCACCCAGATTATCTCGGACAGTCTTTGTTTAAAGTTAACTGAATATAAACTTAAAATACATCTATGAAATATTTTCAGAGCAACAGGTAAGTTAGTGTTTGACTTAATGCCTGGAAACCTTAGTTTATTAGCTTGGCACACCAAAAAGATCATTGCCACGTTGGAGCAGAATCTGCAAAGACTTTAGAAGCAATACGCAGGTTGAGTGTCAAGAAAATGCCTTACATTAATAGTGAGTTCTTATGTTTTCTTAAACTTTCTCAGCTATCCTTTTCTAAAATTGTACATGATATTAAGCCTTTCAAAAATGTTATTAAAAGAAATAACTGCTCATCTGAAAAGTATTTTCTCAAACTCGAATCTATATGTCTGCATTATTCTTTCACCTAGTGCCCAGTATTTCTCTTGATTAATTAGCTATCTGTGTACATAATGGTGTGAGCTTGTTTACATTTAGATGCCTTCCTATATTATAAAGGTAAACACTATATTTCTGATAAACACTATATTTCTGTTTGCTCACTATCGTATCTCTTTTTGCTATGCCATACTCTAAGTCCTCTAACTAATTTCAGTCAGACAGATGTATAAACAGGCCTTGAGCTTTTTCAAATGATAAAGCAAACTATCCATAAAGCAACAAATTCCTCTGACCTGAGATTAATTTGTTTGAATGTAATCTACTAAAAATTGAAAAATATACTAAAAATCTCTGTTCTGAGCTTTAGTAGAGCAGAATATACCAGTTTATTCCATTGGCACAAATGACAAATAAACAAAATAATTGAGCTCTATTTTTAATCTTCTTTGAACCATGGAATGAAATTTATAATTTGCAGTTTCAAATTAAAAATCAGAAAAGAATAAATAAAATAAAACTGGAAGCAAACAAGGGATTGGAGGCTGTTGTCCAGTACTGCAGTCTAAAATCTGGGCCCTAACAGAGATTTTCTGACAGCTGTCCCTGCAAATCAAAGGCCCCGATAAGATAAGCAGACTGCGCTTCATTCCAGCTGTGCTGACATGGTTCAGAGAAGATTATGTCTGATAACAGAAATTCAAAATAGTGACAACTTTTTTACCTCCTGTTCGTCGCTTCAGCTGAGCACCAAAAGAACTTG
Organism: Heterocephalus glaber; assembly: GCF_000247695.1. The sequence goes on along the minus strand of NW_004624863.1, from coordinate 4,164,627 downwards.
TCCTGTCCTGGAGATGGGATTTGGTATAGAAACATCAATCAGAAAAAAGCCTTCTGATCCAAGGTTATTTATATCAACACTTCAAACTCCTTTGGAAGGCTAAGAAAACCACCCCTAAGGAGGCACAAAATATGATTGAATTTCCTCAAGGTCATGTCACCAGTGCACATGGGAACTGGTCATTACAACTCCACTCCCACACCTCTGAACTCATCTGTACTGCATTCTCCATCTTATGTTGGAGCAAAAGGTCAAAACCAGAGGAGAGCCATATGCTAACCTCTATCTTTTACAAACTATCAAAGATTTTTTCTGAGAAAGAAGTGAATTTAAAATTATATTAGTGACAGAATGTTCATTATGTGGTTTCTGGGCAGGAGAAATCTAGAAAAAGACAAAAAGTAAGAGATTATAAAGGTACAAGTGAAATAGTGAGAGAACAATAAAATGAGTTTCTTCTGAACGGTGTGATGCAAGAACATTATGGACATAACATGAACCAGAGATCATCTCGTTTTAAGACTGTATTATGGTAAGATGCCTATATTGTAAAATTGAATAAAGAGATTTTTCATAGATCATATAATTATTTATATTGCAATCATTTGTATTCTAAGTTTTCTTTTGTTACAACATAAAATATATTACTGCATTTATAATACATGGCTTACAAAAATATGATTTCTGTAGAACTATTGGGAATCATATATCTTGTCTAAACTCAAGATATACCAGGGTAATGCACTGAGACACAAGATACATGTGTCTCAGAAAAATTAACATTTTCCACAGTCAGGAGTTACCAGATTCCTGAACATTTTTCTCATATTTAGTTCACCAAAGCTAAATTTACAGATGGTGGATGACACAGTGACAGAGTGGTGAGTATACTCTCCTAGGAAGCAAAATGATTCCCATTGAATCCTAAGCCTAAATATGATTTTAGCAAGTCAGTTCACTTTTCCCATACTGTTAAAAGAGTATCATTATACAGGTTAAACTGATCTTACCATATAATTTTGAGATGGTAAGTATACATACTGTTTGAGAATTTTATGTTATATATGACTTATCTATTACAATAATAATAAAGTTTGGATATTATTACATATTTATTTTATTTCCCCTTTGATAAAACTTTTGATGTTGTCTTCCTTTTGTTTACATATTACACCTTCTTTTCCTTCATGTTAGATAAGCAATTGAGATGTGTATCCTTGTGGTTCCTTGCCAAGTCAACTTGTTCATTTGCTTAACACATTCTTTTCTGTGTCATTGTGTGTATGCAGTTCAGCAGTGCTCTAAATTAGATGTCATTTTCCAAGAATTTTCATGGAGAGAACCAATATTATATCCCTTTTCAAATTCAGTGTAGATTGCCTTTACTTTTTTGATAATTGACCATATTATAAAGTTGTACCCTAATTTTTGTAATGTTTACAAGTAGAATGCCTGAGTGAAACTGGGCTGGGAATTTAGTTTTGGATTCTAATTATCATCTTGCCACCAAATTCTTTTGATTTATGGAATTTAACATATTAATTAATTAGCTTAGGCAAATGTGTAATATGTACTTCTAAAAGACTGTAAGAATGATGCTGGGCTTGGTGGTGCCTGCTTATAACCTGAGCATTCTGGGAGGCCAAGGCAGGAAGATTACAAGTTTGAGCCTACACTGGCAACTCAGTGACTTAGCGAGATATTGTCTAAAAATAAACAAATAAAAAAGGCCGGAGATGTAGGTTGTTTTGTAGCATTTGAGTTCAATCTCCAGCACAGCAAAAGAACAAAAATAAGGTAAGATAAAAAAATAATACTTCATATTCTCATTGAATCCACAGCTAATAGTGAAATGAAAATACCTTAAAGTACCTAAAGGTAACTGAAATCTCTGCAATGTATGGATGACCACTGGATAAGTAGAGGTGAGATCTACCAACGGAGATGTCATAGCAGGCAGTATTTTATAACTGGCTCGATTTGCCAGGAAAATGAAAGAAAAATGGCTTTCAATAAATGATGCATAAAGATTGTGTAGAGCAAGAAGGAGAAAGTACGGAAAGGAATGAGTGCAAAGGTGTAAATTGTTATGAAGCTGAGGCTCAATGCTCTTGAGTGTGCGCACTTCTGCTTGAGTCCCATCCCTCTCACCTGAATGACTTGGTTGCTTTGTTGACCTACTTTCTCTCTCTTGTAAGAACCATCCACTTTAGAGGCATCTACTTTTATTATCATCACTAAGTTGAGTATTAATCATGTACTTAATTATTTTGGTTGTGTTTTGCCATAGCACAAACTAGAAAAGTCTGACATACAGACACACCAAAGACATAAGAAAATCTTTCCTTTTCCTTCATGTAAATTAGAATCTTGTGTATAGATGATAGGCATTTTTTTTAAAAGATGCACTTTTTCATTTCTAATTGTATTGATGTGAGTCTTTTCACTCCTTCTTTTGGTAAATTTCATTATGGATTTATCTATTTTGTTCATTCTTTCAAAGAACCAGCTCTTCAACTAATTGATTTTTATATTTTTATATCAATTTTGTTAATTTCTGCTCTGAGATTTATGAGATTTTCCTCCTTAAGCTAATTTTAGGTTTAGACTGTTGTTTTTCTAGTATCTTAAGGTTAATCATTAAATTATTTAACAATACAATTAGAAATGAAAAAGATGAAATCACAATGGATACTGCCAAAATACAGAAAATTGTAGTAACTACCATGAAAAATTTTACTCCAACAGATTGGAGAATCTAAAATAGATTCCTCAACACAAATGAATTAACAAAACTGAACCAAAAAGACATGAAAATGCTGAACAAATTAATAACAAGTGATAAAATTGATGGAATAATTTAAAAATAACCTGCCAACTAAGAAAAGCCTAGGCTGTGATGGATTTAGTACTGATTTCTACAAGAACTTCAGGGAGGTTATTATAACAGTACTTCTCAAACTTTTTCATGAAAATGAAAGGGGGAGAATGCTTTCAAACTCTTTACTGAATATTAGCATCGCTATGATTTGAAAATCAGAGAAGGACCCACCTAAAAAGGAAAACTAGAGGCCAATCTCCTTAAGGAATATAGATGCAAAAATCCTGAATGAACTATTGAGAAATAGAATGAAGAGACTGTCAAAAGGATGATACACCATGACCAAGTAAGTTTTATCACAGGGTTTCCAGGACAGTTCAACATACACAAATCAATAAATGTAATACACCAAATAAACAGAAGTAAGGACAAAAATCACATGATCTTGTTACTGATACAGGAAAAGGTTTTGGCAAAAAACCCTGAATAAAATAGGTACAGAGAACTTTACTTCAATCTGACAAAGGCCATTTATTACAAACCAAATGACATCATATTAAATGGGTAGCATCTATAAATTTTCCATGTAATATTAAGAACAAATCAGGTTGTGCACAATCACCACTCCTGTTCAGTACTTGAAACATTAGCCAGAGCAATCAGGCAAGAGAAAGAAATAAAGGCTATATGCATGGGAAATTAAAGTGTCACTATTTTCAAATGACATCATCCTTTATATTGAAGAGCCAAAATATCTCATCAAAAGACTTTTAGAATTAATAACCAAATTCAGCAATTTAGCAGGATACAAAATCAACACACAAATCGTAGTATTTCTGTACACCAACAATAAACACACCATGAAAGAAAGAAAACAATGCCATTGTCAGTAACATCTAAAACATTCAATAATTAGAAATTAACTAAAGATCTCTACAACAAAACCTATAGAACTCAAAGAGGAGACCAAAGTTGATATCAGAAAACAGAGATATTCTCTCTTCCTGGAAATGTAGAGCAAACACTGTCAAAATAGCCATACACTCAAAACTGACATGCAGAGTTAAAGTGATCCCAATCAAAGTACTGATAGCATTCCTCACAGAATTAGAAAAAAATGATCCTAAAATTCCAGTGGTACCAGAGGAGACCTAGGGTACCAAAAGCAGTTCTTCATAACAAGAACAAACCAGAAGGCATCACAATCCCAGATTTCAAGTTGTGCTACAAAGCTATAGTTATAAAAACAACAAGTTACTGACACTAAAACAGACAAGTAGACGAATGGAACAGAATAAGGTATGCAGAAACAAACCCAAACAGTCAGCCAACTGACCTTTGACAAAGCCGTCAAAAACATACACTAGAGGAAAGATTTCATCTTTACCAAATGGTTCTGAAAAAGCTAGATATCCACATTTAAAAGATCAAAGCTAGTTCATAGCTATCAGCATGTACTAAGCTAAAATCAAAGTGGATTGAAGATCTAAATATTAAAAGAGAAAAATTTAACCTGATGGAAGATGAAGTAGGTAAAACTCTCAAAGTCATAGGCATGGGCAAGGTCTTTCTGAACTTGATCCCAAATGCAGTTGAAATAACATTAAAAAACAACAAATAGAATTGTATCATATTTAAAAGCTGCACAGCAAAAAGAACAACTATTTTGCAGCTACACTTCAGAGAGAGGACTAATATCTACAACATATTAAAAACTCAAAATATTAGACCCCCCAATAAAGACCCAATCAAAAAATAGGCAACTGAAATGAATGGATACTTCATAGAAGAAGAAATACAAATGACCCACAGTACATAAAAAAGTTTTCAACACTGCTGGCATTTGAGAAATGCAAATTAAAACAACCCTGAGATTTCAAGGGTCACCACAGGACCCCTTGTTAGTCTTACCTGCTCTGTTTTCTATTTCTTTCTTGGTTGATTTGTAGATTCTTCCATTTTGTCTTCTTCATCCATTGAGACTGCAGACCAGATATTTAACATCTTTTCCCCGGAGCTACTGCAAAATTTAGTTCCAGAGCTTTCAACTGATATAGAATCCACACTTCCAGCTTGCCCTCTACAGCAGTGTAGAGCTTTTACTTTGTTTCTTTCTACATCCCACTCCCATAAGGGTATAGTCTGGCCCAAAGAGGCACTCAGGAGTAAGCAAGACAAACCGTCTTTTTTCACCCAGGCCAGATCTTTTATAACATCTGCATATCCCACAATTGTCATTATTGATGTTCCTTCGAAGAAGCAGATTGGAGAAGTCCTATCATAAGAACTAGTCAAGATCTATTCCTATGCCCCTTTAACTGAGCTGATCCAGTCATCATGGAACATATATTGCTCTGGCTTTTGCAGTCTTCTGCCATCATGAACTGTTGCCTCTGCCATATGCCACCCTACTTTGGAGTCAGCTGATTATGGACTGAAACCTCTACAAACTGTGAACAAAAAACCTTTCCCCCCTTTAACTTTGGGTTTTGTGTAAATCTTGCTCCAGAAAGAGTGGCAAACTTGAAGAAATTAAATAATAACAATAGCTGGCATGGCTGTGGTAAAAAGGGAACACTCCCACATTGTTGATGAGAATGTAAATTACTAGAAGCATTATGGAAATCAGTATAGAGATTCTTCAAAAAAGAAAATAAAAATTCCATTTGACCCAGGTACTCCTCTTCTAGGTATCTTCCATGAAGCAATGAATGGATAAAGAAAATGTGTTATTTATACACAAGGGAGAACTACAGTGCTCTAAAGAAAGAAGAAATCAAAACATTTGTAGTAAAATGGATATAATAGAATGCATTTTAATATATAAAATGTATTTTATATTAAAATGTATTTAATATTAAAATATATTTAAATGTATTTAAATATAAAATATTTTAATATATAAAATGTATTTTTCCATTCTTAAATTGTCTTCTTTCTTGAACTGTACAAGTTCATAATGTCATAGTTTGTCCATTGGGACATCAGGTCTAAGTTATAAATGTCTTACACCTTCTCTCAAGCAATATAGTCATGTCTGTATATTCAAATTGTATATTTGAAAAAACCTTTAAAAGGAAACCATTGAAACCTTATCATGAAAATTCTGGATTTATGACCAAGTTGTGGAGCAGCAAGACAGACTTCTCACATGAATCTACCTTGCAGCCATTCATGTTGATCTGTGTCCTCTTCCCAAGTTCTCTTTCTCTTAACCACCTATTTGGTGTTACCTGGAGACTGATTCCTACTCCTCATCCAGGACTAAACCTATGGTCACATCACCTGAGAAGGGCAGTGGAAGGGTATAGAATTTTTCCTATACTAATTGCATCTGTGTCCCATAGTGATCAGGGTATGTATGGGAATGCTTTGTGTTGGGGATGTGTGCTCAAAGTACAACCAGTGTATTGTCTATTGGATTCTGAAAATCTTCTTGAGCAAAGCTGCTGAATGTCTTTTTCTACTTTGAATTCAGCTATCTTTTTGGTCATCAGAAACCCTTGTACTGTTTTTTTTTCTTCTTACTCTAGCTATAAGCATACAGCCATGGATCTCATTTCAACTACTTTTGGTTTAAGACTTTTTTGGGGGGCCAATTATATATGGCCATTACTACTGATTACTTACCCCCTTCTAGTACAAGAAAAATATAAATAGTTCAACTCTTCCCTGTTCCATTGTACGGCTAGGGTAGAGTTATATGAAAGTTAGTACCATGTAGGGAAAATAACAATTGGCCTTATGGTAAATTTTTAATTGTGGTGTATCAAATTACTGTGAAGATGATGAAAGTTGAATCTTCCAAAGTAGACATTTATAACACTATTTCAGCTTGATGCATTAATTTGATCATTAGTTAAATCATTCTCTCTGCTCATCTATGACCACAAAAATAATCGGTGGATAGTTTCTGAAGAGAGCTAGGTCATCTCACACATTCAGGATCTACAAAACCTTTGAGGGCCTAAATGTAAAAAGTGATGTTTCCAAACAGAACTTTAAGATACTTCTATTAGCTTTAACTAGCTCTAACTGTATAGTAAGTTACTCCTGTTAAATTTTAAGACCTGAATCTTGAAGAACAGAGATGCATTTATTTATTCTCGCATAAAATCTTTGAAAATATGTAAAGTATAAATTTTAAGTTTTGAGTATATCAAATATGAGTAAATTGTGTAATCCCGGATAATGGTTCCTGAAGCTCATCATCAATAAAGCAACATTAGCATCATTTTTATATTTCTTGATCCTGTTTCCCTCTCAGCTAAATGTTGTCACTGGCCATTTCTTAAAGGTTTCCATAGTTTTTATTTTCATTTATTTACTCCACCAATAAACACAGATGAATATAGTGACCTCATGAAAATCACACTGTATACTTGGAGAGAGTACATTGAATCATTTTTTTTTCAGAACAGGAAGACAATATTCATCTTTGGTTGAGAATTAATACTATGCCAGGTATGAGCAAAGTGAGTTATATATTTGAGGGGGCTTTATCTTTGTACAAGCTATATGAAGTCAGAAATAGTAGGATTCTGTTTTGAAAGGGAAAAATTTGAACATCACAGGAGTTAATTCAGGCAAATTAAATCAGTTGATAAAATTTAGACCACTGTCTAGCATGACTGACTCAACTATACTCATTCTCATTCCAGGTTCTCCTCCCTGTGACAATATAGTGTGTTTGGAAGCAGGTAGAGTACAATGATTGATAAAACACAGTATCTCCAAGTCCTCCTCTGGTCTAGTACCCTATAAGAGATCCAGGAAAACCTTTTTTATGGGGGTGGGTACCAGGAATTGAAGTCAGGGCCTCATGCTTGCCAGGGAGGCAAAGCACCACTGAGCTACATCCCAGGCCCAAGGTCTACAGAGACCTGGAGAAGACCATAAAGAGAAATATGCATGTCTTCTTAACCATACTGTAATCATAGTCTAGGGAACAGTCAACATCAGGTCAGAATACAACCAACACCCACTGTGTGACATATGGGTTTGAAGGGAAGAGCTGGGTTGTTCTGGAAAGTTAGATACTAATTTTTAACCAGGCAGGATCCACACAACCAGAGAAATACCTTTAGCATCAGGAAACTCCAAGTCCTACAAGAAACCAGAAATCTTTTCCCTTCCCTTCAACTTCTGTTTCTATTCTGCTATAAAGATCTTTAGTGCATTTACCCAGGTCTGGGTGTAGAATTTATCACAAGCACTCTGCCTGTCTAGACTAACCATTTTGGACCAGTCATGGCTTTGACAAATCAATTGATTTCATGGGATGAAAAACAGTTACAAAGAGCTGATCAAAAGAGGCACAGTGAAAGAAATACAAAACGTTTGCAACACAAAGATAACCTCAGATTTATTTGAACACTTATCAACCCAGACACAGTATCTGTCCCACCGTATCTCTTCCACTAGACTGACTGGCTAGGACCCATTCTGCTCAGTGATCACATTTACCAGCCTTGACATGCCAGCTGTACCTGCTCACACAGCTCAATTGTCCAGATAGCAAAGGGGGATTTATTGGCATTGACCAATCAACTTCCATCTTTATACTGATTGTTAAAAAGTAGTTCCTTTTAAAGTAATGGTTAGCATAAATTTTGTGTGACCAGTTTAGTCAGTTGTCAAGCAACTATGTTGTATATATCCAAAATTTTCAAACAGTATGCTTAATGAGTGGATAGTTGAGTTCATTTTTAGGAAGTATTTGGGCTGTATGAAAGTCCAATTGAAATGCAGAATGGAGGATAAAGCAGGATTAATGTAGCACTCTGCAGAAGACTGGTAAATGCTTCTTGTCCACATTAAAGAAGAGCAAGAGATAGGTTGTTGGTGTCGGGACCAAGTAGGTGGATGGTGGTGAAGCATCTTTTAATAAATCTTGTCAAGACCTTCTAGAACTCAATGTATAAATATTAAGTGTTTTAACTTAACTTTAAACAGCATTTAAGCTATTTGTTAGAATTATCTGTGGTTCTATGTATATATCTATGATACATTTCTTTTATATATGTATAGAATTTTTCCATTTATAGTTATTACTACATATAATTATGTAGAACATTGGATTTTATTGTGTCATATTCATACATGGTTGTATTTTGAGCATGATCAGGTTTTAACAGACTATTTCTTCACAGGCTTTTTATTAGTCAGAGTGATATGTTATTTTACTAAATCTCTCATGTGTTACTATATAAACAATGAGACCAATATTACTTTTTCAAAAAAAAGCAACTAAATAAGTTTGAAATTTTATATCCAACCCAGTCAAAGTGACATTATCTATAGCCTGTCAAATATTTTTCAATGTAGAGCATCTTTCAGCACTTTATAGCCCCTAGTCCAAACTACGTTTGTAACTATTTTAAAAACTTATAATAATAATAAAATGACTGACCTCTTTCTTCTCTTTTCCCTTCTTTTCTCCTTCTTTTCCTCCCTTCTGTCCCTCAGTACTGAATTCTCCAACAAATCTCATAATATTCAGACCAATATTCAAACTTTTATTTTTTGCTTTTGTTTTTCGTTTTTTGTTTTTTGGGTTTTTTTGGTACCAGGGATCGAACTCAGGATTTTGTGCTTCCAAGGCAGACAGCAGAACCACTGAGCTAAATCCCTGGCTTCAAATTTCTATTTTGAAAACCTTTGAATCTCATCACCTTTTTTCTGTCTAGCTCAATAGAGTTAGGTCCCTCAAGCCTTCCCACCTGCTGCTGTCTCTGCCTGTCCTCCCACTAGGAGGACATTTTGCCTCCCTTTAAGTCTTTGCTTAAGACTTTCTGACAAAAAGCAATCCTTGAATTGTTGTCTACAATATCAGCTTTCCTGCCTTTATCTTATTTTATGTTTCTTTATAAATTGTCATTAACTAAAACTGTTGTTTGTTATCATTTTACTTATTTATGTGCTTCACAAGGTAAGAGTCTTTTTTAGAGCTGTCGTCCGAACTACCTATTTATTATTGAGTGGGCTAATCAGTGAAATAAAATTGAAATGAGATATATGTTACTATTTAATCATTTTTAAGGTATGTTAGATTATACTAGCTATTGAAATTAAGGTTTGGTGAGATAAACCCTGTGATAATGGTAAATCCATCATATGAAAAGAAACAATCCACAGGGAGAGAGAGTGAACAGCTGCAGAGACACCATGGTGATGATATTGAAATTGGCTTGTTATCTAGGAGGCACTCTGAGTGCCAGATGGTGCAATAGGTATTTATATACACTGTCGTATCTTAACAACATTTTTTACAATAGATAATATAATACCATTTCACAGATGAGAAAACTGAAGTGTAACAGGTTATATGAATTCTCAGCTGGGATTGATACTGTCCTTCTGAACACTAAATCTTGGTTTATGTGAGTTGAAAGTCTGTGGCTTTTACCCGACAGCTATATTTTAAGAGAAATAGCCCACCCTGGGATGATTTTACCCTAGATAGAAACAGCAGTATACTGAGAATAGCGTGGTCTCAGTTTCAGCAAACATAGCATCTAAGTTAAACTCTACTACATTTTCCTAACTAGATAAGGGATAGATAACTTATTATCGAGGAATCTTAATTTTCTCATGTATAAAACAGAATAACTTGTTGATGTCTGATGAATATTAAATTAAATAATCTATATAAATCACTTAGCACAGTGTTTATAACATAATGATTACTCTCCACAGGCTCTTCCTCTCCCCTCTACCCAGCCTGACTATGGATCCAATTATGATAGCAATTGCTCACAGGACACTTATTATACATTTGTCAAGGAAGGTCGTTTTCTTCTTAAATCTAACCTATTGACATGTATCATTTTAGAGGAAATCAAATATAGTTAAATAAGTATTTTAAAATATCTTTCTAATTTAAGTATATGTAATTTTTTTTTTTTTTTGGAGTACTGGGGATCGAACTTGGGTCCTTGCGCTTGCGCAGCAGGCGACAAAACCACTGAGCTAAATCCGCAGCCCTGTAAAATATTTTTAATTTAGCTTAGTTCCTCAGATTTTTAAATAAAAGGAAATTACAGAAATTACTGTAGCAAATACAGTTACTTCATTATTAATACACCTAAATCATCTCCTATTAAATGAAAACTATAGAGTAAGTATTCCTAATTATATAGAAACATTTATCAAATTTATATCATACTTGATCAAATTTTTCTTGCAATCAGTTATTTTATGATTGATCAGTCCTCTTAATATGCTAATAGAAACACATCTGGCTCTCAGGAGAAAAAAAAATATTTTTGATGTCTTTTGGAGGTATCAATTTTCTCTTTTTGCTGCTATTGGCTTTTCCCCAAAAGAGCACATGGCTCTTATTTCTCTTAGTACTATTGTTGTTGATATATAGATATCAAAGTCAATTTTTTCTGTTCTTTTTCTACACTCTATGAAGTTATGTAAAATTCAAAACATCAAGATTTTGCAAGGCATATTTTGTTTTTTTCCTCTATGCTAGTTTTTATCTTTGTTATTTATACCCATGTTCTAATATACTGCTGTAGTTTGTATCTCAAATGTTCTCAAAAGGCCGAAGTATTAATGGCTTGACCTCAGCTTGGCACTACTGAAATGTGGTGGCAGCCTTTAAGAGGGGGAGCCTAGCAAGAAGTTTTAGATCATTGCAGGCTCATTTTCAAAGGGGATGCAGGGAATGGGTCTCATTCTCTTTCTCTCTTTGGCTTCCTGCCTGCTACACAATGAGCAACTTGCTGTATCATTTGCTACCTTTTCCTGGGATAAAGCCAACTAGCCGTGGATTGAAACCTCTAAAACTGTAAGCTGAAATATACTTTTCCTTTTTTATAAATTGACTTCTCTCAGGTGCTTGTTATAGTCAGGCTATCTAACATGCATACTGATATTTGTTTGCAAACTTCCTTAGAAAGATACAGGAACTTGGAAGCTGTGTGTATTAGCTTTCTATTACTATGACAAAATACTTGGAAATAACAGTGTAATGCTTTATATCTATGTCTCTGCAAAGCTACCTCTGGTCATAGGTGGGGGTTTGGGAAGGTGATTGGATCACGGGTGTGTGCTGCTCCTCAATGGATTGTTACAGTGATGAGTTTATAGCTAACTATGATGTTGGGAGATGAGTCACTGAGGTCATGGCCTCAAAGGGTGTATCTCCCTCCTCCCTCCCTTGATTGCTCCCTGCTTCACTGCCACACCATAAGCAAGTCTCTACCATCTTCTGGTTGATTTGGAGTCAGCTCACTAGAAGACTGAAACCTCTGCAAACTGTGAGTCAAAATAAAACTTTCCTTCTTTAAGTTGTGAGTGTCAAGCATTGTGTACCAGTGATGAGAAAGTAAATAAGAGAAATGGCTTAAAGGGGGATATATTTACTTTGGCTCATGACTTCAGAGACTTCAGTCCATGCATAGCTGGTTCCATTGATTTTTAGGCTTGTGGTAAAGGAGATGCGTAATGGTTACAGGGCTTGGTGGAAGAAAGTTGCTCACCTCATGGCAACTAGGAAGTAGAGAGTGAGAACCAGAGAACAAGGGACTGGCAACAAGATAAGGTACACATGACCACATGACCCACCCCCTTCAAGTAGGTCCTTCCTAATAATGCTATCAAATTATAAATCCACCAATGGGTTTATCCATTGATGAAATTTGAGGTGTCATTATCCAGTCATCTAAAAACTCCACTTCTGAACACAGGAGTCTTTCAGAGGAACATTTTTGACCCAAGCTATTATATATGTATGATGTTTCTATCGTCACTTTATGTTGTTATATGTCATTTCTTAATTTTAATTTTTGCACTTGATAGTACTAATATTTACATTCTAAAAAATAATAACTTATCATCTGTCATACTACTTCCCTTTGATAAGTTTTACAGAAAAAAATGGTATGTAAACTTATTTTTACATAAATTCAAGTGAAATCCATCTGTTAATAAGTCAGAAAAAGTCTAGATTTCAAAAAGATTATGGAATTACTTTTTTCATTTAAATATATAGTTGAAGGGTCAAAGAACTTTTCTATGGTGTTGAAGATGATAAATATTTTAAGCATATGGGTCACATGACGATTGTTATAATCACTTGGATGTGTCACAATGTGAAAATTGCAATAGGCAATACATAAATGAAATACTCTGGCTTAGCTTAATAAAACTTTATAATAGAATACCATGGTTTGAATTTTATATCAAATTCATAGGTCAAAAATAATACTCTTTTGATTATCTTTAATTACTTTAAGTGATAATTCTTATTTCAAAGATATATAAAACTTAATAGGATAAATGGACTGAATTTGACTTATAGGTATTAGTGTACAGAGTCATGAAATAGATTATTTTATTTTTCAGATAATATCCAGATCAGAATTCTGTACTTATACAAAGAGTCTGTCATTACTTGTTTACTTATGAAGTGGTACCATATTTTTAGCAAGCATAAATCAGGAAGAAAGAGGAAAACATAGAAGATCCATCCAGTTACCTAGTCAAAAAACAACACAGCAAGTAGAGATCTTCAAGCAGAAGATAAATAGAAATAAATGTATGTTCTAGGAAGTAGAACAATACCAGTAGCTATTTTATGTTCTTTTAAAATACACTAAATAACTTACTTAAAAATTTGTGTCAGAAAGTTGATAGGCCTCTACTTTTATTCCAAACAAACATATAGTAATGTGGATTAAAATAGTTTTAAAAGTCACAGTATAACTATGAGCATAATATAAGTTCAAAATAAGGACAATGCCCAGGAACAAAAGTGCCAGTTGAATTTGAAGTATAGTCATTCGTTTGCCAGCCATAAACAGTCATAAGTTTGTAAGGAAGTGGCAGGTGGGGCACAAGACTTGTTATACTGGAGATGGTATGAAAAGTATAGCACACGGAAAATTAATCATAAAGACCAAAGATAACAATGTGTCTATGGACAAGTTTTAGTCTGGTTTACAAAATTGGATTCATACCATTCCTTGGTGGAAGAAATGCTTTACATTTTTCATTGTCCCAAAATTTATCATCTAAGGAAAACAGAAAAATAAAAGAAAAAAAACACTATACTGTGTATTTTCCATGAAGAGTTCTAATATTGAAATTCTTACTATTCCATAGTGAGTGAGTAGAATGATCCTATGTTCTAGATCATCTAGAACAGTCTTGGTTTATGTTTGCTATAAATCTGCTTACTTTCAGGATTATCTTGCATCACTAATAAATTGTATCACTTATATAGAGTCACAAGATGAAAAATAAATGTAAGTAGTAATCAAGAACTAATGAAGATGACTTTGAGTTGAAGTAAATCCAAAGTTCTCTTTCAGTTACTCATGATAGGATAGAAACCACAAGTTCACGCATACAGGAACACTCTAGTAAGAGAAAAACTTCCTAATGAGAAGACCACAGTTAAAATGTTGCAGCCTCCAAGTTCATAACAGCACAATTCATGATAGCTAAAACTTCGAAGCAACCCAATTGCCCATCAACAGGAGACTGGGTAAAGAAAATGTATTTTTTTTTTTTATAAAATGCAGTTTTACTAAGCCATAAAGAATGAGAAACTAGAGACATTTATAGCTAAATGGATGCACATCAAGGCAATACTCTTAAGTGAAATAAATAGGATACACATGTGTAAATACCGAATAGTTTCACAAGTGTGAGAATTGAAAGTGTAAATAAGAATAAAAATGTGTAATAGATAATTTGAAGTAGGAAGAAAAGGTCCAAAGGGAAAGGGGAAGTGGAAGGAGTAGGGGAAAGGAAAGAAGGGAAAGTAATAAATATGAGAAAAGGAAAAAATGGAAACAAAGTCTTTGTAAATAGGGAAGGGAGGAGGGGTTGAAGGGAGAGCAGGGGAATGGGGAAAAAATAAAAGCCAAGATATATTATGTTAAATTCCTAATAATGAATGTCAGCATATTGTTTACCTAGAAAGTACCAATTAAATTAATGAAGGAAAAATTTTCAAACACATTATGAAGCAATCCATAATGGAATATCAGCAATACTAAAAATGAAAAAATGTATAAGATATGTAAAACTACTAAGCTGAAAAAATAGCTTAAGATATTTGGAGAGATAAAGAAAACATTAAAAAAAGATATGCTGAAAAATCAGGAAATTGACAAAGCAGGAAATAGAATAATCAAATAGAATTTTAAAACAAGCATATAGTCATTAAAATAATAACATATATTAAGGATTTAAAGAATAAATCAAGTATACTCTCTAAGGTTATTAAAGCAAATGATAAAGTAAATATAATTCAGAGAAATAAAAAATATTTTTGAACTTGTGAGACACTAAAGAGCTAATGAAAAGCCCCCATGTATTTAAATATTGAATCTTTCCCAGAAATAAAGAAAGATACAATCACTCATATAGCAGAAACACATTGAATTTTTAGAGTAAAATTAGAAATTCGTTAGTGATACTTCACAAGGAAAATGCCTACTATTATACAGTGTAAGAATTTAAACATTATAAGAAAGATTACTACAGAGTAATGAGAAAAATAGATTGATAGTTGGGTGCTCTTCAGTAATAATTTATGGTACAAGGTTGCTGATTGATACTTTAAAATACTTTAAAAAATAAGGGTCAATCTAGAATTTTATTCCAAGCTAAATTATCAGTCAATAATGTCATATTAAAGTCATTTTGAAACACTTAAAAGATTGATAGTGAAGTAGTGCTTGATGGATATTAAAATATTTAATACATTACATTCTCAAGGAAGAAGATATTAAATCCAGAAAAAAAGGAGTTGAATTTGAAAAAATTGTCAGCAAAATATTAGTAAGTATTTGGGTAAATAATAATTTACAATTCCTCAGAATTCTTATACATTAGACTTAGAAAACTTTGAACTATTGTTTCAAAGATCATTTATTGAGCCATTGAGGTTTATGAATTTTATGACCTAACGAGAAATTATCTTTTATCCTTGACTGAAGGATTACTGGCTTTTATTTTTTGTTTGTTTGTTTCATTTTGATTTTTGCTCTTGTTTTGTTCTTAAACATCCTGGTCCTTCCAACACCCTCAAGCACTTTTATGTTTTTAAGACAGGTCTCTGAATGATTCCCAGCCTGGCTTCAGTCTCTTGGCCTCAAATGATCCCCTGCCTCAGTCTCCCAAGCAGTTGTGTCACTATGCCCAATAACTCTCTCTCTCTCTCTCTCTCTCTCTCTCTCTCTCTCACACACACACACACACACACACACAATGAGAAAAGATGATTTTTACCTTCCTGTTT
>NW_004624863.1:4102984-4125052 GCF_000247695.1 Heterocephalus glaber | reverse complement strand
GGGAGGGATGGTGACTGGGAAGTCCCTTCCCTGGACCAGGAGCTGTGGGACAATGGCTCAGAAGCCCCTACCTCTGGGCCAGGAGCAGCGGGACTCAGTACCTTGGTTTGGTGTTCCGGTGTTCTCTGCATCTTTATAGTGTGTAACCAGGTGGCTGCCTGTCTGCAGTGGGGTGATTCAGCATCTTCCGCGTGACTCAGGACCTCGGTAGGGCATGCACAGACCTGCCTGTCTGCAGTGGGCTGATTCGGCATCTTCTATGCAACTCAGGACCTCGGTAGGGTGTGGGCAGACCTGCCTGTCTGCAGCAGGGTGATTTGACGTGTTCTTCTGAGTAATATTTCTGGTTTCATTTTTCCCAGATCCTCTTTTTTTACCAGTTCAGAGAGTTCAGGTGGTTGAATACCAGATTGTTCCATCTCATTTCCCTTTGGGGTTGCTATAGGTGATCTGGAAGTCTGTTTTTGAGGCTTAAGTGTCTTCTCATTTCCACAGGGGTGGTGGTGCTTCTGGCGCCCATGCGGCTCATCTTCTCTGCCCTAGGAGCATGGAATGGCAGCAGGGGAGCCTCCTTCCAGGTGCTGGGACTGGATCACCTTCTCTGCCCTAGGAGCGTGTAATGGCACAAGGGAGCCTCCTTCTGGGTGCTTTTGAAGGACTTTTTTGAATCATAAACTATCTTTGCAATCTTTGGGGGGAAATCCCTCTTTATCATACTAATGTTTATGATTTCTTTATATATGTATCTTGTATTTTCTTTAATTTGTGTTTAGAGGGTTTGAGGAGTTGAGGCACACTACCAATATCTCATTAATGTTGAAAATGTCACTCTTTAACTGGTTTTTGTTCTTGAGATTATTCCAGGGATGAATGTGTAAGAGTTGGATGAGGCAGAGCTGGGGTTTTAGCCCAACGGCACCGTGCCGTGACTGCCTTGCAAGTCCAAGGTCCTGACTTTTCCTGCTCAGAGTTGTGGAAAACCCTGTGGATTATGAACTTTGTGTTTGTCTCTACAGAGTACTTTACATTTGATCAGTTCTAGATTTCTTATGTCTGTTCTTCTTAGACTTTAAATTAATAAACTCAGCATAATCCAAGTAGTATGTTCTCTACTCCATCCATGTCTCTCTCTCTCTCTCACCTTTCCTCCTCCACACATCTACTGTTTTCACTCTAAAAGTTGGACATAAGTGAACAAATATGTTCATCAGCACAGCACAACAGGATGACTACATTTGACAACATTAGGTCTGACTTCATTTGAAGAAGAATCATCAATATGTACTTCCATTCCATATAAATCATGCAATCATACTTGCATGTTTGTTGTCCACATGCCAAGGTATTGAGTGATCTTCATATAACAGCTAACAAGAAACTGAGGACCTCAGTCTCACACGTCACCAAAAACATGGACTTGTGGGTGAATGCTTCTCCTGTTGAATTTCAGATGAGACTTCAGCCCTAGATGGCACCTTGATCACAGTCTTGTTAGACACTTGGGCATGTAAGGTCAAGGAGACAGGTTCACGGGCTCCCACGGAGAGGACAGGGGGAAGTGCTTTGATCCTTGTTGGTGGTTTCTCTTGGAGTGCAGAAGCTTTTTAATAAGATGAGATCCCAGTTGTTGATTCTTTGTACTAGTTGCTGTGCTACTGAGGTTTTGTTCATAAAGTCTTTTCCTATGCCAATGTCTTCAAGAGCTCTACCTAACTTATCTTCCAGCAAATTTAATACTTCTGTCTTAATATTTAGATGTTTAATCCACTTTGAACTTAGTTTAGGGCCTGATGATAGGTATAGGTCTTGTTTTAATCTTTGGCAGGTTGAAATCCAGTTTTTCGAACACCATTTAGTAAATAGGCTATCTTTTCTCCAATGAGGATGGTTGGTTCCTTTGTCAAAGATGAGGTGGCTGTGTATGTCTGTAGTTGTTTCTGCATCTTCTAATCTATTCCACTGATCCTCGGGTCTGTTTCTTGTCCTGTACCATTCTGTTTTTATCACAGTAGCTTTGTAGTATAGTTTCAAGTTGGGGATTGTAATACCCCAAGCCATGTCTCTGTTGCCTAGAATTGCTTTTTCTATTCTAGGTCTCTTCTGGTTCCAAATGAATTTTTGCATTGTTTTCTCTACTTCTATGAAATATATTGTTGGAATTTTAATCGGCATTACATTAAATCTTTATATTAGTTTTGGAAGTATATCACATTTTTTAATACAAATGAAGTATTCCTATAGCCTTTAAAATTGTATTTTAGACTAGATAATGACATAGAAAATGTACATAATACATTGTTAAGTGAAAGAACCTAGGTTACTAAGAAAATTAAGATAATACCCCCATAAGATAAACAAAAATTATACATTTACTCAATACAAAAAAATAAACAAACACTAACAAACAAAAACTACAAACAAAGGTAAACAATTATTTTTTGGTTACTTAACTCTGGGTCACAATTTATTTTGTTTTATGGCTTTCTTGGTTTTACATTTTCTACACTGAACTTTTAAATTAAGGTATATATTGAATGTCAGTATGGTGAGATAGTCTTCATTTTATCTCTGTACATGTAGTCTCATGAGAGAATAGAAATAATGAAAGAAATTTCCCAATGTCTAAATGTAGATTATATTTCATTATAAGTCCAAAATTCTTCAATAAAACATTTAACATTCCTCATTAACCTCTGCAATGTAGGGCTAACTATGCAAAAATATATTTATTAATAAAAAAGAGGAAATTTTTTTTGTACTGGGGATTGTACCCATATCCTTTCCATTGGAGTGTAACCCCAGACTCCTATTTTTTAAATTTCATTTTTGAGAGTGTAATTCAATAAAAATTAAGTTGCTCAAGCTTGTTTCAAACTTGCAATCCTGTTGCCTCAGTCTTGCATTACAGGATTACAGGTGTGTGCCACCACGCCCAGATATAGAATTTTGATATTGGTAGTTTTGGAACATTTCCAAAACACTCCTTTCTCTATCTGAATCTTATTGATTATGTGTCATTCAAATATCACTCAATCTGAGTCTTCAGAGTTTCAAATTTGTATATAGAAGGTTAGCTCTCAAGGAAAGAATCTCAGTCTAACACCTACTAAATTCAAAGCAATGCTTATCCTATTTAAAGCAATTCAGTAATGCATATTTTTGGTTTTCAGAAAATTTAATAAGAGGGAATAGTAATATAATATATAAGCTCACCAAGGGTTACTTAACAACAACTTTATATTAAAAATAAATTGAAATGAAGATAAGGTTTCAAGAGGAGTAGATGATTTAAGGTGGACTAACTGATCATTATCTATTTCAGAATATAGAATGACATCTGAGGATTTCAATGCTGTTGTGATTTAAGGGCGATCTACATTAAATCTCAAGTGCTTCACATGTTTTGAGCAAGTTAAGAAAAGTGCCAAGGATAGAACAAAATTAGAGTGCAAATCTTTTTTATTTGCATGCTGTTCAGATGGAAAAATCACAAATGAGTGACTTTGTTTGAGTTTCAGTTTATTTATAAATCAGGAATACATCTGTATGTACTTCACAAAGCTGTTAGAAATGGATGAAAGGGAGAAAGATAGGAAATTAAACTGCAAAAGTGGTTTGGGATCAGATCATGTAGGTCAAAATGAATAGATGATATGTATTACTTTAAAGCAAAAGAATGGCATTCTTTGATAGTATATTTATATCCATTTTCTATGAGATTCACTGTTAGTCAATGTCACTTCAAAACATATGTATTTATTGAAAGTCAACTGTAGGCCAAGTGAAGGTGAGAAAGATCAAGGACAAATTAGACATTTTTGTGTGCTTGTGAGTAATTACCAGTGAGTACGACAAAGAAAAAAATTTAGTATCTATTCATAATGCATGGATTGGGAAATGCCAAAGGAATTTAGAGAGCTTCCTTTCAATATGAATATTTTTTTTTCTTTTTCAGTACTGGAGACTGAACTCAGGACCTTGCTTTTGCAAGGCAGGCATGGTGCCACTGAGCAAATCCTGAGCCCCAAGAAAGGGATTCAATAAGAATCTAGAGGTATAAGTAGTATTAAATTACATGGAAAATGTGACAAGTAAAACTTTCATAATACATATGAACAAGAGAGGCCAATGTATTGTTGGGAGCCACAGGAATGACAAGATACTAGGTGGTACCTGTATAGCTTGAGCTGAAAGTTAGTTTGATGCTCATGGTTTAGGATGGCTTTGGAATGAGAGATTGGAGCTCATTCTTTTACACATCACATAAGGCTTAGTAATTAAAACAAGACTGTATTCTATATATTATTGTTAAGTATTTGAAGTCTTTACACAGAAAATTGAAACAATCACACTGTAGAAGAAACAGTCTGTTAAGCAGAGACTATAAAAATCATCAATAATGAAACATGTAAAAATATTACAAAATACTTGTGGATGCACCTGTGTATCCACAAACTTGCTCAATCAACATGTATTTTCAATCATCTCAATAATTATCTTTTGAATATGAAAATCCTACTTCATCATTCACTTTGAGGTAGTAATAAATATAGTAAGATTGCTAAGACAGGATGAAGTTTTGAGGGTAAAAGAGTTTGAACAAATAATAAAGTTAAATCTACTTCAACACATTTCATAGTAAAGGCAAGAACATAATATAATGAAAGTGTATAAGCTTAAAAGTCTATCAGATAGGGCCAGGGATTTAGCTCAGTTTTTCTGCCTCCTGCCTTGCAAGCACAAGGTCCCAAATTTGATCCTGGTACCAAAAAAAAAGGCCTACCAGATAGAAGTATAAATCTTAGTTTTGTGACTAGTGATTAGGCAAATGTATTAACTATTTTTAAGCCTTACTTTACTGTTCTGAAAGAAGTATATAACAGATTGCCTGACAGACCTGTGAGGAAAATCAAATGTGATCTGGATATGAGACACTGGACCAGTATACCCTCAGTATACACCGGTCCTTTCATTTACTGTGGCAGGCTGCATATTGCAGGCTGAGCTTTTGCAGCTTGTGAATTAAGCTTCTGGTGCCATATATTTCAACTTTGTTTATTGTCTTAGAATAATTTTACACTCACATCCTTTTTCTTAGTGTTATATTTAGAAAGAATGACAGAATGAAAAAGAACAAAAAAAAGTGGCAAGTTTGACAAAACTGAGAGTGAGGACAAATATTCTTTTTATGTCCAAAAATCCCTTTGTATTATTCAGAAAGATCCAGTTTTGTAATTGAAAAATCTTGATCCACATATTGGGCTTTATTTTAAGTTGGTACAGAGGACAAAGTGAGGACCAACTGGTAGAAATCATATTATGATAGTCATTGATTTACTATTAAAAATTAATTTTTAAATATAGTTACAGCACAGGACAATGTTCTGATTAGGAGTGAGTTAGCTTTCAATTATGAAGGATAGAGCCTGGATGGATATCGCTGGAAAGCTACAGAAGTGATTTCTACATTCACGGGGTGGGGGTGGGGGCAGTCAGGAAAAAACACTTTATTTTCCCTACATATTTTCAGATACTTGCATATTCCCTGTGTTCCCTTCCATCTTTTAGCCCATTTTCATAGTAAATCTTTGAAATATTTCAATATGTTCACTACCACTCACATTTCAGGTCCAGTTTTATTCTCAATCTATTCCAGATTTGGTTCTATTCCCAGTAATTCACTAAGATTTCTCCTGCCATATTTCTAAACCAAATGTGAACTCCTTTAGTGTACTTTAGCTGTCATGAAGTACTTTCTAAAATCTTTTTATATGCATACTGAAATTGAACAATTAAGCAGAAGTATCAAAAGGCCAATGTCTATAATAATTGTAGTTAAAGATATCAGTATGACCTCATACTAAGCTTAATGCCAGTTGTGATCAAAATATACAGTTGTTTCAGTCATTCTTCCCATTGCTGAGACACAATGAATAACACCCACAACATAAAGGAGAAGTTTATTTTGAATCACAGTGTCAGAAGATCAAGTTCCTGATTGGTTGGGTCAAACAGAAACAGGGCCTAGATGGAGGAAAGCTGTTCACATCATGTTGGCCTAGAAACAGAGAGAGAAGGGAGGAGCCACAAAAGGAGATACATATCTTTAGGTATACAGCCCCAGTGAACTGCCTCCTCTGACCTGACTATAACTCCTAACAGCAAATCAACTAGAAATCATTAGTAGCCTAATCCACTGATAAATGTAGATCCCCATGATGCAATCACCTTCTAAAGGCATAAAACTTTTGGAGAGACACTCCAGATCTAAGCCATAACATTCCAATCTTGGCCCCCAAAAGACTCATATTCTCCTTATGCAAAATACATTTAGTCCATCTCTAAGAGTCAATAGCATATTCACAGTTCCAACAATGCCAACAAGTCCAAGTCCAAAATATCTCCAGAGAATCAAGGCAAATTCTTAGCTGTATTCCCTGTAAAAATGAAAAAGAAAATAAAGTGTCAAGATACAAAGTGGTAAAGATTCCCATTCCAAAAGAAAGAAATGGATTGGTGTTAGAAAGAAATATGACTAAAGCAAGGCCAAAGCCCTAAACAGAGCACATCAAATCCTGTTAGCTCTATCATGAGATGTGAACAACAAAGGGTTTATGGAGCCATGACCCTAGAGCATTTCAACTTGCAGCCTTCATGGTTGTCCTTGGAGACACTTTTCACTGCCTGTGGCTTTCCTCAGCAGGCAATCCATGTTTCTGTTATCTCCAACTCCTGGGTCTCCTTAGCATTTTCAACTTCACTTTCACAGATTCATGCATTGCCTTCTCAGGGGCATACTGCTTGATGACTCAGACCTTCTTTGGAAATTTGTGTGAAAGCCTGAACAACCCCATAATTTTTGCATTCTGAATGCCCGTAAAATCAGCACCACACAGATGCTGCCAAGGTCTGTGACCAGCTTAAGCAGTAGTCAGGGCCCCTTGGACCACAGCAGCAAAGGCCTAAGAGGGCCTGGTTGGCTGAGCCTGTAAACTGAATCCCAGGAAACAAATTCTCTAGGCAGCCCTTCTCCAGTAAGCTGTCCTGAGGATTTTTCTTCAAAGACAACAATTTCACAGTTTATTTTTATTCTTTTCTACCCTCGAGACAGTAAAAGTTGAGGTCTTTCTGATTCCTGGGATGCCCTCAAGGCATCTTTCTTTTTTTTTGGGGGGGGTACTGGGGATCAAACTTGGGACTTTGCACTTGTGAGGCAGGTGGCAGCACTACTGAACTAAATACCTGGCCTGGGCATCTTTCCGATTATCCTGATGCAAAGTACTTGACTTCCTTTTAATGTTAATCTTTTCAGCAACCATACTCTCCAAAATTGTAGATGCTACCTTTCTGACAAAACTTTAAACTTTTTAAAAGGGATTTTTGCTCCTATTTCTCACCATTAACCTCCCTAAAATCTACCAGTTGTACCTAGGCCATGGTGTGAAAATTTCCTCCACCAAATTAGTCTACCACACTTAATCTCAGTCTCCTGTAAAGTTTCAGGACATAGGCAAACGTAGACAAATTGTATCTGGAGCAGACAAGGGCATACATGGCCTCTTGTACAACTGCCAAAGGAGTCCTTATTCCCAATTGAAATGCCCTGAAACTGGCCTTTACTATATGTATTTGTATTAGCATACTGGTCTTCTGAGTTCTTACCCAAATCTCCCATCAAGCCCTGCACACAATGTCCTCGAGCTTCTCTAACCAGGATCTCCAAATCTTTCCAAACTCCTTCCAAAAGCCAGTTCTAAAGGCTTCTCAAGCACATCTTAAGTAAGGTATAATCACACTAATGACCCTACTTTTCATGTAGCAAAATCAGTCTTAATCACTTTTTCCATTCTTGAGAAGACCCACAACTTAAGGAATAGAGGCTTATTTTGGTTCACAGTTTCAGAAGCTTCAGTCTGAGGTCTGCTGGGTCAAACACAGAAATAGCATGGTAGAGGAGCCTAGGTGTGGGAAAGCTGCTCACCTCAAGGTTGTTAGGAAGGAGAAAGAGAACGGAGGAGCCGGGGTTGGAGAGAAAACCTATAAAGTCACAGTCTCAGCAAACAACATCTTCTGACAAACAGCGATTGAACTATGAACTCATCCATGAACAAATTCACTGATGGGCATAGCAGCCTCACAATTCAATCAACTTCTAAATACATGAGGCTTTTGAGGGACTCTCCAGATTTAAACCATAACAATAGTAAATGGCTAAATTAAACAAAACTATTATATTTAAAGACACATTGTCATTAATGTCTCTCTAAATTTCCACCCCCCTCCATTTCAAATACAGTTATCTCAAGTTTCTTACCATTTTCTGATGCTCTCGTGGAATATCTCCTTCATGAGTGTCTTTACAAGATGTAATGGAGTACAGTGGATGCTACTGCTCAGTGACCTACAAAGGAAAGGCACGCTCATAAAAATAGTATGGGGTGAACTTTTCCACTTTATTCAATGGATCCGGGAATATGCAATTTCTAGCTCTTCCTCAATGTTAAAATGACCGTGAAAGATAAATATTTTAAATCAGTCCTTCACATCCAATAATCCACAACTATGTAACTAAAGATCTCACGAAAGATTTCCAGAACTGCTTCAGAGAGTAGCAAGGACAATAGGATAACTGTGTTCAAAGTAATTGGGCATATTTTGAAGGGGATTAATGGCGATGTGTTTTTTACTTCAATATTTAGAAAAATCAAAAATTTGCTGTATTTTAATAGCATTTTGTATAGATACAATATAATACATATATTACAAAATACATATGTTTAGACACATAAATTTCCCTGCTCTATGAAATGAGAGGGCCTGGAAGCAATAACACGCTAGTAGCAATGTGTATATTTCATACATAGGTCTTTGTTTCTAATACTGTTCTCCAATAAAAGGATCCACATTCTGTAGACGAAACAATAGTACTAGAATGGGACAAGGAAATTTTCAAGATGATCCTTGAACAACTTCTGTACCAAAAAATGAGGAGATTCTCAAATTTTATAGTGACTAAATGTTAAGGAAGCACACAATACAAAGGGTAGAGCTGGTCATAGCCAAACCTGGCTACAATTGTAAAGAGGAAATAAATATTCAAAATGCCATACTTACATAAGTAAATGATTGAATAAATGCAAGCAAATAGACAAATCTTCTACATACACAAGAATATCACATAATTTATGTGTATAACTTGTCCTCAAGGAAGAGGAACATAACCCCACTACTTGGGTGATATTTGTATGCAGTAATATCCTTTTAAAGTATATAGTATAAAAATGGAAGAAAAGAAAACTTTACATTAAAGAAATCTGAAAATTACTACAGAAGCAGGTGACTGAGACTAAGAATTAGAAATCATGCTGTTAACATGCACTCTTGATAAGAATGGCACTTTACTTGTGATCTTTCTCCCTAAAATCCATAACCCCAATGCAATCATGAGAAACACATCTGAAAAATGTAGGACATTCCAAAGGGTATCTGATTAGTACATCTCAAAACTTTGAGATCATTAATTTATACGGAGAATCTGAGGAGTTGCCACAGTCAAAAATAATTTAAGTAGGTATAATTCCTGAATATAATGTGATATCGTGGATGGGATTCTGAAGCATAAAAAATTTAGTATAACCTAGGAAAGCCTAGATAATTTCAATTATATTTAATGTATCAACAATGGTTAGTTACCTTATTTATATAAGATGTTAATAGAAAATTGAATGTGGCTAATAGAAAGCCTGTGTCATATCTTCATAACTTGTCTATAAATGAAAACAAAATTGCTTGGTAGGCACAAACAAAAATTATGAAAACTAATTTCTGTTTACCTCTCTAGTTCAATTTCCCTATCTTCCAAATTATCCCCTCTTGAATGATCCAGTCAAGCTCCTGCCACCCAGGCCTCTTGTCTTTTCCTAAACCATGTCTAGTGTTTTCTCAGCTTGGGAATTTGTTAGAAGCTGTATTGTATATCACCTTGATTATCACTTAAGTGGTTTCTACTTGTCACTTAGAGCTTAGTTTACATTTCATTACTTAGAAAGTCTTCTGTTGAAAAAACAAAATGTATTTCAATATTTCAGATTATTCCTTGCATGGTAACCAGAGCAAGTGACAAATTCCAGCCAATCCATATAAAGAACAGTTGTCCATTTGCCATTGGCCACATTTCTCTTCACATTACAGACCATCAGTTTATATGTCCATCATCAGTGGACATATAAAATGATGGGGGCTCAGCAGCATGCATCCCTGAGCCTGCCAGCTTAGGTAATGTGAGACAGATGTATAGATTTTTTTATGTCAAGTCACCAGAATTCTCTTATGATCCTAGAGCATAAACCAGAATGTCATGTTGAGTACAGCTTTCCTGACCACCCGATCTCAACTTGTCCCCTTTACATTTGACCATACTACTATTTGAAAAGTATCAAAATGCATTTCATTAACTGATTTTATTTATAATCTATGACCCTGCTAACACTAATACCCACAATCAAGATATAATCTCAGTGTATCTTGTGGAGTTTGTCTCTCTTAATACTACAAGAAGATTCAGAGCAATGCCTGGCACATGATAAATAATCCAAATATATATTATGATAAAAGTAAATATTTCATTTTCCATTCAGGCACATTTTTACTCCATCATCATACTGGCAAAAAAGAGACAAAAGAATTAATTTTTATAGATTTTTGAAAGCCATAGATTGTGATTCAGTAATTTCTATCAGTGGAGGAATTGGGATTGAAAGCAGCTGTATTAATCCAGGAACAATGACGAGATGTCTCAACACTCTGCTGCTCAGCAAGTACCTTGAGGTCATTTGCTCCTGAGAACACACAGAACCTCTTTCTCTGTGCCCATCAGTCTTATACAACTGCCTCCAATCTCAAGCAAATCCCATTGTATTGCCAATACAAATATGTTGAATATGTTTTTTCAACTTCTTTCAGGATGGTGTTCTTTGAGAGCTGGATAACTGTGACGTGTTTTTTTTGGTTCTTATTTTTTCCCCATTCCTAGCCCTCCCTTCATCCCCTCCACCTTTCCCTATTTACAAAGACTTTATTTCCATTTTTTCCATTTCTCAGCATTTTTCCTTTCCCTTCTTTCCTTTCTTCTGCCCCTCCCATTAACCCTACCCCTTTGGACATTTTTTTCCTATTTTGCATTATCGATTATTCATTCTAATCATTGGTACATTTTAGGTATACAATATAATGACATTCATCATTGGAAATTTGCACCTTTACATAATCTCTCTTGCTTCTTATTTTTCACCCTTGCCCAGCCCTCCCTTCAACCCCTCCATTCCTCCCAATTTACAAAGATTTTGTTCCTATTTTTCCATTTTCTCATATTAATCCCATTCCCTTCTATCCTTTTCCCTAGCCCTCCCACTTCCTTCCCCTTTGCCCCTTTTCTTCCTCTTTCACATTACCTATTATACATTTAGTCCTTATTTACACTTTCAGTTTCTCACACCAGAGAAACTATTCAGTATTTATACATGTGTGTCCTATTTATTTCACTTAAGAGTGTCACCTCAATGTGCATCCACTTAGCTATAAATGTCTCTAATTTCTCATTTTTTATGGCTGAGTAGTACTCCATTTTATTAAAAAAACCCCACATTTTCTTTATCCGGTCTCCAGTTGATGGGCATTTGGGCTGTTTCCAAGTTTTAGCTATCACAAACTGTGCTGCTATGAACATGGGTGCACATATATCACTGTGGTATGATTCTTTTAATTCTTTGGGGAAGATCCCCAGCAGTGGAATAGCAGGGTCAAATGGAACGTCCAGTCCTAGTTCTTTGAGGTATCTCCATACTGATTTCCACAGTGCTTCCACCAGTCTACACTCCCACCAGCAGTGGAGCAGGGTTCCTCTTTCCCCACAGCCCCGTCAGCATTTGTTATTGGTTGATTTCATGATAGCAGCCATTCTTTCTGGAGTGAAGTGGAATCTCAGCGTTGTTTTCATTTGCATCTTGATTTTTATTCCCACCATTGCACATAGGATCATAATACATGGAATACAGAAAGAATTCAAGAGTTTCTTTCCCTATGAATGATGTATTCATCTAGAGTCATGCTTTCTGTGCCTCAGAACCTAGCTATGTGTCTGGAACATTGTAAGGGAGCAACAAATACTAAGATGAAAAAATGAAAGGAAATCTGAAGTATGGGGAATAAATGGCAGGAGGCGATATATTTACCTACTTGCCTTACCTTCTTCTACATTATGCTTGTATAATAGCAAAACACATGAAAACATAAGATGACTAAAATAGTTAATGTATAACAAACTAATTAGCTTTTAAAATGTATAATACCTAGACAGATAAGTATATTAAGTGAATGATCAAAATAAGTTAAATGGTCAAATTAAAAAGTCAAAACCAGTTCTCAACAGCTGCACATTTTGGACAGAGTATGTAATAAAAAATTCTATTGGCTGAAGGGACAAAAATATGTCTTCAAATTTTGGAGAAAATATTAGAAACATATGATTCATCCTGCTTATGAGTACTATCTAAGCTTAGTGTGAACATCACCGTGTCAAGTTTTAATTTAATTCCTTTCATACACATAGTATATTTCCCACTTTATATCACCTGAGGCAATACCATAATAGTGAATGAAGAACAAGGAATTTTTATCCCTATTTTACAGAAGAGGAAATTGAGGCACCAAAGAATTTTACCTCCCTGGTTTTGAGGGTGTTTATTTTTTCATCTGTGTCCTTTTCATTAAGTCAATCATGTTTTTATTGCAGGACATATGTTTTTGGCTGTAGTAGAATTCGGCACCATGCTCACTCTCTGCCTCTTTTATTTCTACTCCCAGCAGCTAGGTCTCATTCAGAAAGCTGTAGATTCCTTGACAGAAGCCAATGACATTAAGGATGTCCTCTCTGTTGGCTTGGCTGTTGAAATGCCATTTCAGTGTTTATCCTGTTGCTTGCTAACTGCAAAGGGAGCCCTTCCACCTTCATCCTAAGGAATTCCTCAGAGTCAGCATTTCAGGACTCACAATACAATATTTTAACAGAGAAGGAGCCAGGAGACCATTATGCAGAAGTTACTGAATGGAGGTAGGCTTTATGGATTTCTTTAAAGCATGTCATTAACTTGACTAATTGGAAAGTAGAGATTTGCAGACTTGTCTTCTTGCATGTAGGGTAAGAAGACAAAGTTAATAGAATGTGTACAGGATGTGTGAGGCTGTGATAAGCCACTAAACACTCCTGGAAAATGAGCAATACAATTGCATTTGGTCCACTGGAAACAAGGGTGAAAACTGAGACGACAACATGTTATCAAAAAGAGCCATAGACGGGAAGTCACCCTGAATTGGGTGAATAAGAATCCCAATTCCTGGGCTAGGGATTTAGCTCAGTGGTTCCGCCTCCTGCCTTACAAGCCAAAGGACCCGAGTTTGATCCCCTCTACCAAAAAAAAAAAAAAAAAAGAATCCCACCTCCTTCAATATTATCCTTGAAAATATGTAACAACTACCTATATTCTCTGAGCTTCATTTTAGCCCATATTAATGGACTCTGGTAAAGGTAATAAAATTAAAATATATTTACTTCTTGTACTTCCAGAATGAGGATGTGAAAACTATAGGAAGAAGTACAAATAGGGATAAAGAGCAGAAATTTGAAAAATTCATTCACTTCAGAAAGACTTCCATTAATTCAATAAATTATAGAAAACACTAACTTACATTTTGATGGCAGTTAGCATTTATTCATGAGTTCATTGATTTGATATTTAAATCAACCATGGGAGACAGAATAGTACTAACCAAAATTTTTAAATGAGGTAACTGAGTTCAGGATTTTAAGCCTTCAAACTTAATGCATATTATAAAATACTCTGAAAAAAAGGTGTTTCCTTCTCAGATTAAATAGGTTTGACAACAACCATTCCATCAGCTGCCCTCCTATTAATGCCAAATGTTTCATATACTGTGTTAATAAGATAAAATATTCTAGGCAATATTTTCAAGGACTTGGACCTTCACACTTGTCTCTAACTCCTATAATCATAACTTTTAAATTCTCTGACATGTATTGCAAGGTGCAATTTCATTTTCTCAGATTTTCACTCTGACTTTTCATCTGTAGGCTGGGAGATAACCTTCACAGGCAGGACTGCTGTTAACATTTATGTTAACCTTCATCATTTCTTCTTTCAAAGACAGATTGCTCTTCATTACATTTGTCCTGATCTGAATCACCTTTATTGGTGCTTGCTTTACAATCTTTGGGAATTCATTTATTAGGATGTTAGTTTATTGCAACTTGGAAGATATGAGGGTGTTCTCCATCATATATGGTGAGCCTTGGGCATGGGCAGAGAAAATCATCACCTTTCCTGTATTAAGGGCTGGTGACTAATTATATAACCATGCTTGGAGGATTTATATTATATGGAATAATTTATAATACCTGCACTTTATATACCTGTCAATTTCTTTCCTTTTATTTTCCCTCTTTTAAAATCAGCTCTATACGCTATAATTTGTGTATGATAAAATTTGGCTTTTTTAATGGATGAATTTGATTAACTTATATAGTCATGTAAAAATCACTGCAAATGATTTATAAATTTTCATCCCCCCCATTAAAATCATCTCTTGGTCCTTTTAGTCAAATTTTCGTTCTATAATTATTAGCATGGTTTTCTTTTGTAATCCTGTCTTTTGACTTTTACAGGATGGAAACATGCAAAAAAACCACTTAGGTCTGCTTTCTAGTTTCTTTCTGTTAAGTATACCCATCCATCATAAGTGTTTATTCAACATTTTTCTATTTAGTAACAGAGACTGCCTGCTTTATTCACTACAAGTGCCTATTAGATTGTGGAACATACCAAACAGTAGATATGTAATAATTAGTTTACTGCTACTCAACCCCCCATGAGAGACTCAACATCATATTTATGAAGAGCCCTGAAGTCCTTCAGTTTAGAAAGTTCAATGGTTTTCCCATATATTTTTATATCTCTTCCCCCATATTTTTAATGTAAAATGCTAGATAGGGAGAGAATTTTAAATAATTTTACGAAGAATTCCCATATTATCACTCTCCAATTCCACAAATAACACTTTACTCTTCTTGTTTTCCTACCTACCCAAACCAACCTCTATTCACCTCTATTCAACCATTATTCTACAACTCCTTTTTTTATTTTATATTTCACAATAAGTTGCAAGCATCCATATTTTTTCCACAATTTTTCTCAACATGTATTTCCATAAAAGTTCAACATCTGCTTATGATTATTAATTTTATTTGAGATACATTTTACATGTAATGGGGTAAACAAGTCTTAGACTTGCAAATAATTGTTTAATACAATCTTCAATCTAGAATTAAAATGTAATTCAAAAGATTCTTATAGGCCTTTTTACCAAAGTCCCAGCCCTGTCTACAAAAGGCAACCACTGAACAACTGAGGTGATTCTTCTTCCTTTGGCTTTGCCTGTTTTGTACTAAGCTTATATATACATGCAGGGCTCTTTTATTTTATTGGCATAATGTTTTTCAGATGTACTTATATATTTGTTTCCATTGTATTAATGAATAAAATCCAGTGGCCTTCCCAGGGCTTTTTAAATCTCAAATGTATCCTGGTTCCACTGAGCCCTGAGACAGCTCCTTCCCTCTCCTCATTGGTCATCTACCATATTGTGCCTTGATCTTCTTGAAGCACTTTGACTTACAGGGTATCATTTGATCCTTAAGACAAAAGAATTGTATGTTACTGTTGCAATTGTTTTGCAGAGAGGAACAAAAAGAAGTTTAGAAATAGGAATATCTTATCCAAAATTATACATGTAATAATGCATGCAGCTGCGATTCTAATTCAGTATTCTAGGTTCCTTTCTGCTCTTTCATGAAGAAATACTTAAAGCTCTTGAAAAAAATAGTAAATATTATAGAGATTCCTCAAAAAACTAAAAGTACAAATTAATTTGAGCTATCTATTCCACTTCTAGATATCTTCATAAAAGACTTAAATATATGTATTACAATGGTACATACATACTAATGTTTACATCGTTAACAAATCTTACATAGCTAAATCTTGGAGGCAGACTATGTGTCTGATGATTGGATAAAGAAAATGTAGTAAATATGCACAATGGAGTCTTAATCATACAGAAGGATAAATTTGAGTCATTTTATGGAAGATAGGATTCTTTTCTATTTTTTTTATTTTCATTTTTTAATTTTTCATATTTTTATTTTCTATTTCTATTTTTCATTTTTCTTTTTTCATATTTTCTATTTTATGGAAAATAGCGCACCCAGGGACCATAATATTAAGTGAAATAATCCAGATACACAACTTAAATATTGCATGATTTCGCTTGTAGGAAAAACCCAAAGTATAAATAATATAAAGAGCAAAATAAAACGTACATATTGGAAAAAGGAGGTAGACGATTTGGCAAATGGAAAAAGGATCTAGAGATGATGGAAGGAGGAGAGATGGAAAGTAGGCTAAGGAAAATTAAAAATAATTAAGATTTGTTATGCACATGTTAGTTTACCATGATGAATGTAATCTTTATGCACCGCAAACATGTACTGATGCAAATAAAAATTTTTAAAATAGTGAATACATATTACAAGTTGCAAAGTTAGAGAAATTGGTTTTATAGATAAAAACTTTTTCAATCAATTCAATATCTTTGATTAAAAATCAGTACAAGGTGAACATTTCTTTTTTTTCTACATTTCAATAATTCTATTGAAAGGTATATCTCTTAGAGCCAAACATAATGGTAGTTGGTTAGGTTACCTCTGCCAACTCAAAATTAATACTGATGTTTTCAAAATACTGAAATATATCAGCCTTATGGTTAAACTGAAGTTATTCACAAAATATGGTTTACATAAAGTTAAAGGTAGAATATACTGTGGTTCTTTGGTTTATTTTTCAATGCTTATTTATCTATACCATGATGTCAAAATTGGTTACATCCATTCTGGATAGACTCAGGCTTCAGGCTATACTAACTCTTTACAACACTAACAATATATGTATGTTTCCTTACACCGATTGGCTGGCATGGAGAATTCCAAACACTACCTCAGCATTCTCATAATTATGGCGGTTCCTCCTTACTTTTCTTAAGACACATTAAGGAAATTTGTGAAACTATATTCTATTTCTCAAAAAAAAACCAACAACTGGAAACAATGGCAGTTTTATAGAAACAGTCCATAGTAAAACGTGGAGTGCTTTAGCCAGAACTTAGGGTAAAGCAAGTTTTCAGATTTTGACTTACTATGTAATATAATAGAACATATTTTTTAATGGAACTAGACAGATTGAACTAATCAGAAAATCCAAAATGTTCATGACCCTCAATTTTTTTTTAATTTGGAGTAATTTGAATATTGGCTTTTCAGATTAGGATATTCAACTGGTAAATTCTGTGCAAATATTTCAAAATTTTGAAATTTCAAAACTATGAAACTCTTCTAGATTAAGTATTTCAGATTTGAGTACTTAGCCTACACTACACCCATTCTTTTTAGGTAATTATCCATGGCAAAACTTAAAGTACTATTAATTTACTATAAAATTTAAAATGTAACAAAACTACTTCTACAGTAATTTCTACTTATTCACATAAGCTGAAGCAATGAGATTGCATTTGGAGGTAAAAATACAACTGTGACAAATTCATTTTCATGGTAGATAGATTCAGGACAGCCAGGTGCATTCTCTTATATTAATTAGATTTTACATTTCAGTCTTTCCCTTAAAAGTAAATTTTTTCAGTTTTTAGGTGAAGCATTGGTATAATCAATTCGTAAACAACTTGGCTATTACTACCCATTCTTATTGTGTTGGTCAAACAGGAAAAGAAAAATTCTGGTTCTTATTTTGACAGCATTTTTTACTGTGTTCTTGGATCTATTCTGTGCCCTGCAGTGTTTCTACCTAGTACCAGAGTTAATGTCTTCTTCCACATTGTATGCCCTCGTGTTTATTTCGCACATTTACAAAGGTAAGTTCTATCGAGTATCTTTTTCAATAAAATTCTGGTTTCAACATAGTTGAAGACTTGCTTTGGACGGCATCTTTCCTATTTAATTAATTTATTCCACTCTGTCAGAAATGTAGCAGCAACTTCTTTATTGGCAATCATTGCCTTTTAAGTTTTTTTTCTTTTTACACTTTTCAGTCCATATCTATATTTTGAAAATTTGTCATCACTGTTTACTTAGAGTAAAAGGCTTAGTATCACTCATTTTGGGGAATCCTATGCTGAAATTTCTGCATTATGGAGCAATGTGCTGCCATGGACTGGAACGTGTTTCCTGTACATGTTTCTTGTCCATAGGCTTAATTGTTTTTTCATCTCAACTAACCATTTATCATATGTTCTGGCCATAAATTTTGCAATTTCAAGTGTGACAACTAAGGTAGCACATTAATTTCTCCTGTTCACAATTTTATGGCTAGACTTATTTATACCTTAGATTTTAGTGACCTTACTCAGTAAATGATTATTTTCCTACCTCATTAAATAAAGAACTTCCATTTTTTCATTTACAGTAGTCACTTTGTGGTTTCTTTGACAAAACCAATTTGCCAGCATCACTACTCTTGCAATATGGGGCTATTGTTAAGTAAATTAAGCATTACAATGTAACTGCTGTGATACAACTGTTGTTCTCATAATAACAATGGCTACTAGAGTATGAACACACTGGAAAAAGGAATGACTCAAATCCCAGGCAGGATGGTGGAGGACACCACAAGACTTAATCATTCTACCGTGATAACTCACAGTTGACATCTTACAAATCATTTATAGATTTTCTACTTAATATTATTCGGTCATGGTTAATTGTGGGTAAAACTTTAAAAAGAAAAACCAGGCTTAAGAAGGAATAGCTTCATTTTTGGTGAGTACAACTTTACAGTCAGGTATATGAGTCATCATCATAGAAAAGGAATGAGAGCTCTAAGAGAATTCTTTCTTCTAGAATATTCTAATAGACAAACAATTTTGTGTTTGTATATGAGGTGATTGTGGACTGCCAGACAAATTAAGCACTGTGATATTGGAAATACAAAAAATGAGAAAACAAAGACTTTTTGTCCTTGCTAAAATTATATCTAACAATGAACTCAACAGAAAGTATAAATTGTGCTCTATAAAAGTGTAGAGTACATGTCTGAAATCTGTAAAAGAATAATAAGAGACAACTGATCTACAAAATAGGATAAAAATGGTCTAATTTAAGATGACACTACAGTTCAAATGTAGGGAATACATTTAAACTAGCCAGATGAAAAGTAGAGAAAAATGTTTTGGGTAGAGAAAATTATATACATGAAGGCCCTTAGAAGACTGGTTCTGGAGATTTTTCAGAACTTAATTGTGGCTACCAGGCCTAGAGTATTGTAATCACAGAGTGGAGACATGTGGGGAAGGGCTAGGCTGTGAGGGTCTGTTCAAGGCAGTGTGTTCAGAAGGTTTCCTCTCTGTAGTGGGAAGTTACTGAAGAGAGATGTGACTGGCCAAGGGCAGTGGTGGCATGTTCTTCTCTGCACTAGAGAAAACTTGAAAGAACTAGTTTTCATTATGGATTTTTCCAATCACTTGACTACATAGTCTTTAATAAAATTTTTTAAATGACAAAAAAGAGAATGGATTCTGACTTTCTCCAATTTACTTAACATTTCTGAGATTTCAAGTTCACATCTGTAAAATTTTGGTGATATGGACATTGATTTCATCACGTTATTGAAAACTGCAAAGAAATAATACAGGAAATGTGTGCAGGATGATATGTACCACATAATCATTAAAATTAATTTACCCTATTTGATAAAAATAGCATTTTTTAACAAATATTGAAAAATTTTGTCTTTGATAATAAGAGGGGTAAGGTAAAAATAACTGGCATGACCCTAGTTTCATAATTAGAATAACCCAGCTAAGTGCATGGGTGAGATATCATATCATGTGTGTGGGTGTGTGTATGTGTGTGTGTGCATGTGTACTAGAAAGTCAAATAAGTGATCAAGACAGGAAATTTAACATTAAGAATGATTGGAATATGGATTATTTAACATTGCTTTTTATGGTGGGTGAGAAAATGTATTATGAATAAAAGCTAGGACTGGAACTGGGTTCTGGAAATGGTCCAAACTATGCTGAGAATGGGGCCAAGAAGAGAGTAAGAGAAAAAGTTAAATAAAGTGTATATCTGGAACCATAGAAGTCCAGAGAGAATTTCAGCTGTAGAAGTGATGTAGGATGATTTCTAAGAAAGTGTTCTGGATTCAACACAAGGCAATTATTTGTAATAGTAGGAAGACTAATTTTATGTATGGGAGAGTAGAAGATTGTTGGAGACAGCAAAGAGTGAAAGTTGGAGAATACAGAGGCAGCATAAACAGAAACATTATTTGAGATTCTTGATTTTACAGAATCGAGGAGTTACAAAAAGGTTCTGAGATGAAGAGAAGGTTTGGTAAGAAGGCGAATACAGGATGTTTATGTCCATTTTGTGCTGCTCTTACACAAATTGGGCAGTTTCATTTCTTAGGCTCATGCTTCTGGAGCCTGGAAAATCCAAGTTCAAGGGGCCACTTACACTGAGGACCTTCTTTTTCCACCATAACATGAGGAAAGCCATAACATGGCAAGAAAGCACACACTGAGAGTGGAAAGGGGCCCGACTCATTATTTCATCAGTTGCTCAGTCCCACAGTAATTCATTCCTTGATAGCTTCGTCCATTCAGAAAACAAATGGAATCCATAAAACAGAGGTAAACAGATTGCCAGAAGATTAAAAACTCCATTCAAAGTTTATACACCAGCATGAGCCAATGTAAGGACAGAATTTCAGATACAGGGGACAACCTTTATGATGTAATCACCTTTTAAAAATTCCACTTCTTGACACTTTTAGACTGGCTATTAGGTTTCCAATACACGTACTCTGGAGGGCACAGTGAAAACATAGAACTGAAACACTTTAAATATTTTATTTGATATTTTTCATGCCAAAACTTTAATATGAATCTATTTGTGACTAGTTAAGCAGCATGATACAAAAGGGGAAAACGCCAAAGCTGATTATCTCCTCTCTTTGCTCTCTAATTCTGTTTACCCATACAGATACTCAAACTAAATTAAGCAAGATAGTATTCATATCTTTCTTCAGTCATGTAGTTATATATTCACATATACAATTATATGGAAATATATTAGTATTTTATAAAAATATGAATCATTTTCGCCAATATGGAATCATATCACATTCATTTAGTCCCAGTTATTTTTAATTACATATATCATCTATACAAATATGGAGCCATAAACTGTTTCATTTATTTTGTTGTTGTTGTTGTTTTTTGGTTAGGATTTTTGTGAGATAAGATCTTGTTATGTAAGTCAGGCTGGCCCCAAGCTTGTAGCAATCCTTCTGACTCAGCCTCCCAAATGCTGGGAACACAGATGTGTGCCACCAAGTCTAGCTGCTTCTTTTATTTGTTCATAGCAATAGGTAAACATATATTTTTGCCTTATATATTGATCACCATGTCCATATTCAGATATTTTTAAAAATGAACTCTGTGTGCCTGTCTCTCCATTTTCACGCCACTGAACTTTTATTTGCAAACCTTCAATCTCAACTTTCTTTTGCAAGATTTGTTAACAATCAGATGTATTTTTTCATATCTTCTTCTTCCTCAAATAATCTCATTAACTCTTTGCTTATTGTAACAGGGTCATAGCTCAAATGCATAATATCATGCAAATTAAAATAATCATAAAAGTACACTGGCCTTAGTAACATTTTTAGGTTTTCTCAAATAATGCCCATCTTTGCCTTCATCTCTTGGTTACTAAAAACAGAACTGGAAAAAAGGGTGTCTGTATATCCTTAATTAATAAATATGTAAAGTTCAGGGGCCAGGGATTTGGCTCAGTTGTTTCGTTGCCTGCTGTGCAAGTGCAAGGACCCAAGTTCGATACCTGGTACCAAATATATATATAAA
>NW_004624863.1:4043617-4092206 GCF_000247695.1 Heterocephalus glaber | reverse complement strand
TGAAATTCTGTTCTCACATTGGCTCATTCTGCTGTATAGACTTTCAGTGGAGTTTTTGATCTCCTAGAAATCTATTTGCATGTGTTTTATGGATTCCATTTGTTTCCTATGTTGGGATTCCATCATGTTCCTCAGCTCCTCTCTAGATTTATTAATTATGTCTTGCACTATAAGCACAATCTCTGCTGTTATCTGAGAAATTATTTCTGTTTTCATTTTTTCCACATCCTCTTTTGTTGCCAGTTCAGGGAGTCTAGGTGTTTGAGTATCAGAGTGTTCCATCTCATTTCCCTTTGGGATTGCTGTAGGTGATCTGGAAGTCTGGTTTTGGGACTTATTTACATGTCTTCTCATTTTGACCCAGGGCAGGGGTGCTGTTGGCACCTGCTCGGCTCACCTCCTCTGAGCTGGGAGTGGTGGGACAGCGGATCAGAAGCCCCTTCCTCTGAGCTTGGAGCAGCCGGATGGATGGCAGCCCAGAAGTCCCTTCGTCTGGCCCAGGAGTGGTGGGATGGACAGCAGTCTGGAAGCCCCTTCCTCTGGACCAGGAGCGGTGGGAGAGCAGCTCAGAAGCCCCTTTCTCTGGGCAAAATGCCGTGGATGGACAGCGGCCCAGAAACTCCTAACACTTTCTTTTTTATGAGAAACTATCATTGTGACCAAAATGTCAACTTATGAACACAACTGCCTGATTTCAAAATCCAGTTCTGCCTCTATTATCATTATGTAAATTACTTGATTTTTATGTGCCTATTTCTTTTCTTCCAGAGTGCTCTTTTTTTTGCTTTCTTTTTTTCCTCTAACATAGAAATTGTTAAGTGTAGAGTTTTGTCTTTCTAATATTCATTTGTCATAGTCCTCTCTCCCAGGGTTGGAGGTGGGGTCTTCAGGGCATAATTAGGTATATATAAGGTCGTTAGTGGTGGGGTTTTTGTGTTCCAATTGGTATAAGAGTCACCTGCTCTCTTGTGCTCACATAAGGACACCTACATGTGCTCACACACACACACACACACACACACACCCTTGTGAGGACACTTTGAGAAAGCTGCTATATGCAAGTCAGGAAGAGGACATTTACAAAATGTGATCTTCTGTCACCTGATCTCAGAATTACAGTTTCCAAAACTATGAGAATATAAATTTCTATTGTTTCAGTTATTCAATCTATGGTAGGTATCTTACAGCAGCTCAAGCTGACTAACACAGGGATTATAAAAACATAAAGTACCCTTCCTATGAGAATGTTAAAACATTGTTAATACTCTCATAAAAATATTAAGCAGTATCTATGACTTCAAGTGACCTGAAAACATAGAGCAAAATATCTGAGTGAGACTCTGTGACTTATGGCAATAGTATTAGTTTCTTATAAACTGAAGTTGTTAGTATTACAAAAATTATAAATAAGCTTGGAAGCAATATTGTTTTGAGATATGGAAGACTAAATGAGGGAACAAGTTAGGTTACTGTCTCATTACTGCTGATGAGTTGTGACTGGGATTCAACTGGAGCCATAGAGAAGACAGGGAGGAGGAGGATGTGATCCAAAGATTCCTCAAATATTTTTAAAAGGTTAGAAAGGAGGGAAAATTTATACCTATATCTCAGATTGCTGAAGACATAATGGTGTTCTTAAGTGAAATAGGGCCTTTTCCTAACAGATTTCTTCAGGAAAGAAGATACATTTCACTCTTGACCATTTCTATCCTGAACTCATAATTCATAATAAGCAGAAAAAATTACTACATCATGTGATTTTTTGGTTTTGTCATATAACTGTCCACCACCAGAAGTGCAGATTACAAAGACCATACATGAGAGCTTCCTATGCTAGTGGGACTGAAGTGCTCTGTTAAGGAAGATGGAAGCTCATGGTAAGCTTTGGAGGATGGAAAGTTTCACCAGGATATGAAGCTCTAGGAAGCCCAGCAAGATGATTTTCTTAGTATGGGTGCAAACCATTGAACTCACTGCTCCAGATTAAGCATTTAGTCTAAATTTGTTGGACAGGTTTTCCAATATCATAGGAAAACTTACAAATTGAGAAGCTTGTATCATAATTAATTGAATGAATGCACTACAGGGAACAGTGCCCAATATATACCTAAAATGTATTACTTAAAGGGAAAAAATAGTGAGAAAAAAAGAGTTTATATTTCCCTAGGTGCTTTTATATTTTCAAAGTTACAAAAGTACCAAGGAAAATTTTAAGGTTGTATAAGTAATTATAAATATTTGTTTAGTCATTCATAGTTCACAGTGGTTAATTGTGTAAGAGAGGAACAAGGGATTAAAAAAGGAATTCAAGCATGGGAAGATGTAGTGGAAACAAAGCTATCAGAATACTGTTCTGCTATACTTTAATTTCATTTCTTAGTATGTAATTCAATGAATTCAGTATCTCTGTTTCACAAGCACTTAGGAGAAGTGACCTATCTTCCTTGAAAAGAGAGAAAGTAATTATGCCTCACAAGTTAATTTTAATTTATGTTCTGAAATTTTAACATGTTCCAAATATTTAGGAAAATATACACAGTTGCATTGCAAATGCATATTAGTGAATAATTATTTCTTTTAATTGTAAAAAGTTAATATTTTGTTGATTTTCTTTTATTATCATTGATTGGGTTGTAAAGTCTTATTTTTATTGATAATTTATGTTATTGAGTTGCCTGAAATCTTGACATTTAAGTAACTGCCAATTTATCTTTCAAGCTATTTAAAGTCATGAAAGCCTAATTTGGTTATCAATAAGTTATCATTCTGGCTTAAGAAATATTGCATGGATAATTTCATTATCAAAATGTCAAAAAATAAATACTATTTACATATGAAATGTTTTAGTGCTAGAAACATTGTACTCACTTTCCCCTGTCTTATATTACTCAACCTAAAAATCTAAAATGTGTATCAGACACATTGGGGAATTTTCTTCTAATTTCTAAGAATTCCAATTTTATTTTTGTACCTTTTAGAATTTCTGCATCTATTTCTTTAATGGCACCCACACTCCACGGATTGTTCTTTTTACTTGAAACAAGACCAATAAGGTGTTCATTCCACAAGAGACAGCCATTGTCTGTTACAGCTACGGTGATGTAAGAACTGCCTTGTCTCCCTCTCAAGTGTTCAATTGAAATGTTCAAAAATTTCCTTAATTTAATATATTATTAAAAGTTTATATGGTTCTTCATTTAACAAAGCATTCCATATATGTTAACTTACTTAAAACCAAAAATAATGCTATGAAAATTATGGCTTATTTTATCACACTAAGATAAATTAAGGGATTAAACCCATTTCACCTCAAAACTTCAGGTCATAAGCTAGAGAACTAGGACATAAGTGAATATGTTCTGAAACGAGGGCACAAAGCTCATCCACTCACTTCAGATTCTAGGGATTATATGGAGGCAGACTGTTTGTACATACATATATATATGAGGGATATTCTGGTAATGTGATACATGTATATAATGTATAATAGTCAAATCAGTGTAATAAGCACTTCTATTGCTCCAAACATTTTTGTGTTGAAAATTTTACATTCTTCTCTTGTAGTCATTTTGAAATGTATGGTGGATTATTTTAACCAATATTAATTCAACCGTGCTATAGAAAAAACCAGAACTTATTCTTCCTCTCTGTATTTTAACGTCTCTTATTGAGATTCCTTTTATACCTCCTCACTGTCCTTCCAAGTCTCTAGTGTCCACCATTCCAGTCCATCCTTCCAAGATATCAACGTTGTTTCACATGCAAATGAGAACATGTGGCACTTGTCTTTCTATGCCTGGCTTATTTCACTTCACATAATGTCTTTGAGTTCCATCTATGTTGCTATAAACAACAAGATTTCCTTCTTCTTTATGGCTGAATGATGTTCTATTGTGTAAATATATCATATTTTCTTTATCAACTGATGAATATCTAGGTTGATTCCACATTTACATTATACAGGAGTGCTGTAATAAACATGAAACTAAGTATGTTTTTGGTATAATGATTTCATCTCATCAGATATATAATCAGAAGTGGAATTGCTGGATATTATGGTAGCTTTATTTTTATTTTTTGAGGAATATTCACAGGGTTTTCCATAATAGTTGTACCAATTTGCATTTCTACCAGTAATGTATAAGTTTTCTTTTTTACTGCATCCTTACCAATATTTGTTACCTTTTGCTTTTGTTAAGGGTAACCATTCTGACTTGATTGAGACAATATTTCATTTTGATTTGGATTGCATTTCACTGATGATTACAGAGTTTGAGCATTTTTTATGTAATTGTTGGCCATCTACATCCTTCTTTTGTGAAGTATATATT
Organism: Heterocephalus glaber; assembly: GCF_000247695.1. The sequence continues at coordinate 4,087,875 of NW_004624863.1, read as the reverse complement.
TAGTTCTTCATTCCTTTTTAATGGGTTATTTATTGTTGCTGCTGTGTTTGTTTGTTAGTATTTACCTTTTTGAAATTAGTTCCTTGTGTATCTGAATATTAACCTTTTGTCAGATAAATAGTTTGAGAATATTTTCTCTTATTCTACAGGTTGTCTCTTAATCTGGTTAAGTATTTCCTTTGCTATGCAAATGATTGTTAGTATGATATAATCTCATTTGTCTATTTTTAGTTTATTGCCTATTTATTTTATTTCCTACGTAAAAAAAAACTCACTGTGAACACCAATGTCTTTAAGTGTTTCTTTTGTGTTTTCATATAGTAATTTGATTGCTTTAGGTTTTATATTTAGGTCTTTGACTCATTTTGAAGGGATCTAGCTTTGTTCTTCTGAATGCATATGTCCAAATTCCCTTACCATTATTGAAGACACAGACTTTTCTCTTTGGTCTTTTGTAAAAAATAGTTCGGCTGTATGAAAAACAATAGCATTTTATATATCAATAATCAATTTGCTGTGAAAGAAGTTAAGAAACAATCCCATTCACAGTAGCTAAATGTAAGTATTTGGGAATAAGCCTAATTCAAGAAGTGCAAGATCTCTGCAATGAAAATTACAAAATACTGATGAAAAAAACTATGGCAGACTGAAAAGAAAGGAAAGTTATCACATGTTCATTAATCAAAAGAATTAATTTTGCTAAAATGATCATAATACCCAAAGTGATCTACAAATTTGATGCAATTCCCCTCAGAATACCAGGAATATTCTTCAAGAAAAATGTAACATTCACATGGAGCCACAAAAGAGCCACAGTTACTAGAGCAAACAGCTTTAAAAAGTATCAGCATCACAATATCTGACTTTAAGAGGTACTACCAAGCTATAGTAGCCAAAACTGCATCGTACTGATATAAAACAAATTCAAGACCAATTGATCAAAATAGAAAACCTGGACTTTGTTTCCTAACTTTTAAATGTTATTAGAATTTTTCTGATCCACTTACTATGGTTATTAACTTAATTACATAAAACTAGTAACTGAATGGGCTTAATATAAATACTTAGAAATAAAGAGATCATTTAGTAAACTAATGATCTTGTTAGAAATGAAAGGCACTGGTTAAAATGACAATAAAGTAAATATCCACACATATGTCAGGAGATGATTTTAAGAAAAAATATTCAATGCCATTGAGATGATAGTGAACTTAGAAACTTGTATATTCTTGAGAAAATTATTCAATGGAAAAATAGACTGGGAAAGAGCTAGTTATATTGATGTATTTTCTGTGTCTGCAATACATCCTCTAAACATAATGCTCTTAATATCAAGCCATTATAGGATCTGCCCACTGCAACCTAATACAGATCTCTCTGCTGTCTACTGTGTTCCGTTATATCTGCCACTGACACTGTCCTGAAGCAGGCCGTCAATCACGATTACTTGCTTTAATTCCTGTAACAACTTTTTTCCATTTTTGCTCCTTTCTTTTCTGTGGTCAGTTCTAGCCCCTCTCCCCTGCATTCTGTTTTTCTGCCTAAGAGTAGTTCTTTCTGTTTTCCACTGGATCGTGCTTTCTTTCATCTCAAAGCTCTTATCCTGTCCCTTATTTCACAGCATATATTTTCTTCTGAACTCATGCAAATGTCTCTCAGTGCTCCTTCCTGGACTTTTTTGCTGACCTTCCCACACTGTCTTTCTACTTTTAAATTCTGGAGAATTCTATGGCTCAATTTTGGTCTCACTTGTTTTTTTTCCATCCGTACTCTCTTTACTTTTCTAAAAAATTTAATTTTATTGGCACATTTTAGGTATATAATATAATGACATTCATCAATGGAAATTTGCACCTTTACATAATCTCTCTTGGTTCTTATTTTTTTCCCCATTCCCCTGCCCTCCCTTCAACCCCTCCTTAACTGACTTTTTTGTTCTACTTCTGTGGTTTTAAATTTCATTTCAGTTCCAATGATTTCCAAATTTATCTCCAACCCCCAAATTTCACATAAGCCACAAACATCTGAGTATACAATAGCTAGCTTTAATTTAACATGACCAGAAATAAACTCATAATTTTGCATCATCTGATGCGTCCTCCTCTCTTATCCTTCACCTCTGTCAATGACATCATGGTTTACCCACGAGCTCAGGCCAGAAACCTAGATGATATCTTTGCTTTTCATAGAAATCAATCTAAAATCCATCAGCAAATACTTTCTGTTGCTAATTTAAAAATCAATAATAATCATAACCCTTTAAGACAAAGTCCTAAGTGCTTTATCTCAATTGTTGAAATCTTAAAAGCATGTTTCCAAAAGAGATTAATCCACTATTTTAAATTGTCAGTGTTTCTTTTTACAATTATGCATGATATGTACAGTGGACCCCTGAAATTGCAGGGCTTATGGTCCTAGAGTACCTGAAAATTGTGAAAAACGGCAAATTTCAGATATGGTCATAAAAATGCCTATATACACCTCTATTTTTAGTTTAATTACTAAATATGCTATATCTCCCACAGCTATGTAATTTAATAGTTACATAATATATTACATGTATTAATAAAGTCTTAGAAGGTGCAGGGCATTTTGGCGGCATCTTAAGGATCTCAGGGCTTTAAGAACAACAAAACCAAGAATACTGGAGTTAGCTACATAGGGTATAGGAAACTGTTATAAAGTGGGAATGCTTGTGCATCTGCTGGCGATGGGTTACAGGGCAGCAGCCAGTCAGCAAGCAGAACTGAATAAAGCTCTTGGACTGGTTACTTGTAAACCACCCACCAAAAAAAAAAAAATGCAGAGGATATTGTGGTTTCCACAGTATTGTGGGGGTTTCCAAGAAGAATTATTAGTTAGGTTCTAATGAAAAATCCACAAATGACTGAGGCCATGAACTCTGAACTGTGTCTTTGTGGGGCATGTACTGTATTTTATCTTCATATCTTTTCAAAAAGCATTGATTTCATTTTTATAAGTTTGACCTTGTAAAATTTATTGCATTGTTAATTTTAAGCACTGTATGGGTTTTTAAAAACACTGAACTATTCAGTGTTCTTTAGTACATGAAGCAATGTCCTTATTGTATATTTGCATTTGTGAAAGATAAGATTTTTCCAAGATCTCACCTCCTAGCCAACTGCATATGCAGTGGTAGTTTTTGATAGATCTGGTCTGTCCTAGTATTTCACATGACAAGAGTTATAAAGACAGGTGCACAAAATTAGCAAATATGCATTTATACATTTCACTTTTTGATTTATTTTGTTATGGATATAGGTTGTCTGCTATAACTCATACCCATGAAATTCTCATTAGTATACTTGAGTGTTTATACTTGCAAAAATATGTTACTGCCTATTTCATTGTGTATTATGCCCTGTGAAGTATGCTGCCATGTTTTTACATGTTTATCAAATAAATTCCCCATTGAAAATTTAAATAAATGTCTTAGACCTTCAGAATTATATTTTTAGCTTTTTTAATCTTTCTTTTAGAACTTCAACTTTTGCGGTTATGATGCTCAGGGTTGTTTCTTTCAAAATTACATTTTAAACACCTTCAAAATATAGTCCAATGTAACTATTTCTCTCCAGAGACAGTGACTGTCAGAACCCTCTTCTAAGCTATAAGCATGTCTCTCCTTGCCTGGTGCAAAACCATATCAAATTGTCTTTCTGCTTCCATTCTGGTCCTTTCCACTGTGTGCCCCATATGAGAGTGACATGACTCAGAAGTAAATTTGATGATACCACAGCAGCTTAAAACCTGTGAATGGCTTTCTTTCACATTTGGATCAAAATCCAGAAAATTCACTGTGGCCTCCAAGGCTCAGCATTATTTGGTCCCTATTACCTGCTGATCTCACCTCATGTCCCTCATTTCCATGCTACTGTGACCCAGAGATGAGGCTTTTTCTAGTCTTAGATCCCCCCAAGCTTTTTTGTCTCAAAGCCTTTACCCATACCCTTTTCTTTGCATGGAGTTCTATTCTCCAGATATTCACACATCGTGCTTATTCCTATCATTCTCTTCTCTGTTAAAACATCACTTCTGCAGAGTTTCCCATCAGAGTTCACTTCATTCTGCTCTATTTACTTCATAGAATTAATGTGTGTGCCTTGTAAGTGTAGGTATTATTGTTTTTATTCACTGTTAAATTCCAAGCACTCATCATCCCTGAAGCCTAGTAAACGCCCAACACATATGAGATAATTGAACAAGTTTTATTAAAATAAATTGTGTCACTTAATTGTTAGTTGTTGGTGTCCCTCAATAGAATCTAAGTTCTGTTATTCACAAGCATATTTCCTCCACTAGAATACAAGTTCTCCATTATGTGCACATATATTTCCAGCATCTACAAGAAAACTTGGTGTGTAGTAGTCTTTCGATAATGTTTGCTAAAATAGTGAAAAGGGAGTCTTTCCTTGATCTTTTCACTTCTTTAAATACTTCTAAATTAAAGATATTTTCACTTTATCTTTTTAAGTTAGGTAATTAAATATTTTTAAACACATTTTGGCAAAATTAGAAATCAGCTGTTAAACACTGACAATAGGATGGAAAAAAATCTCTAGAGGCAAAATTTGTTGAAGAGTTTAAATGCTTCCTATTTCTCATGGAAAGACATTTCAAAAGAAACCATGGACTCTAAACTTATTCAAGGCTCTGCCAATTGTTCTTGATTATAAGATATGTCATTCATTTTAAATTTAAATTTATCACTATCTTTTACCAAAAAGAAGCTTACTGTTTATTATAACTAGGAGACATCAAAATGCTGAATTGTAAAATTGAGATAAAAAGTAGTTTCTATCAGGCAGAGTAATAAGTCTTAAAATTTTTAATTTTCCCACTTTCAATTTGTGTGTCACTTATGTTCAAACTCAGGCACTTGTTTTTAAATTACTGGCTGTCTATTTAGTTTAATATTTTTGAAATGGATATTTATTTTGAAAGACATACTTCCCATGAAGTTTAGTCTATTAAATAGCATTCTTTACATATAATTTTTTTTCAGGACTGAGCAACTTTTATTCATCAATTTCAAGGTAACAGTCACCAATCAGCCTTTCCAAGGTACTTACTAATGCTGAACAATTGTGTCTACATAGTATAAATTGTAATAAAATTAAATTTCCTCTGTAATATTCATAAAAGCCATGTTATACATATATATAAGCTGTGCAAGTTTGGAAGAATATTTTTAAATTAATATGTTCCAAGTTTTCTACTAAACTGACTTAGAGATTTTAAATATTTAGGACCATTTTATCACAAGCCCAAATGTACCATTAGAAATTATATTTGCACTCTTGACTGCAGTGCAGAGCAGACAGAGAGGTAATGAATTAATCCCACTTGACTATCATGATAATAAGAATAGCTGATTGCTATTCTGGTTTCCTCAGAAACAGAACTGACACATAAAATGAAATATCTGGTTCTAATAAGATATTGAGTCCAGCGAATTTCTACATGCCTTAAGAACTAAAAGAGTAAAATAAGTGAGTGAAGATATAGCACAGATTAAAGTACCTGGGTTCTCAAAGGGATTCCAGCCTTGCTTAGGCCAAATAGCCAATTCGAGAAGTATTTATGTTCCACACACAGTGAAAAAACATCTCTGATCTTTCTCTGTCTTGATCTTTGCTGATGAGAACTTCACCTGCTTCATCATTCAATGTGCCACACCTTGGCCGGGCACAGTCAAGGCCCAGTGGGCAATGTGCTCCCCTCCTCTCCCCTCCCCTCCCCTCCCCCTTCCTTCCTCTCCTCTGCTCTCCCCTGATCTGGCCAAGATTCCCAGCCTCCTCTCTTGTCTGTTTCTTTGATGTTTTAATAAACCCCATTATCATATTTAATATTATTCAGAGAAAATTGCTAATTTTTATTATTGATCTAAAATCATAAATTTAACCTTTTCTGAGTATTTAGGTTTCTGGCATATAGCTGCTACTCAGTAAGTGTTTGTATAAATTATAATTCTTTCATTGAGTCTAACATATCTGGAGAAAGAAAAAAATTGCATTTTGAAAAAGTAGCTGGAAGAAGAGCACATTGGATGTCATGTTATAACATAATGTTGTGTATTGTATAAATGAAAAAGTAAAGCAGATCAATTCAGTTCCTTTGAACTCTGAAGTAAAATGTATGTTTGTTTTTGTATACCAGATATACAATGCATGTTTCTGCTAACATCCAATAAAAATGTACATATCCTTGAAAAAATTGAACTTTTCAAAAACTGTTTTGAACTGATACTTGGTGGTAATTTACAGTAGAATAATTCTACTGAACACAGAATTTAGGATTATACTTAGTTAATTGTGACTTTACTTACTTTTCACTTGTTATACATGGGCATTTTAAAAATGTTTAATGAAATGATGCTTGCAATAGTGCTTTGAAAGCTGATTTAATTTGTTCTGGAAATTTTTAATGTTATCATTGAATAACACTCTTGTTCTCTGTGATAATGTGAAAAGGAGTATTATGATAAACAGCAAAAGAAATCTTATCAAGATTGAATGTCTCTGCTCAAAAAGTATCAAATTGCCTTTCAAATCAAAGAAGCTGAATTTTTAAATAAAATACAATTCCCACTGTATTAATATGTCCTTGGTGCAAATATTTCATATTCTGAGGCCTTTAAATGCCTTTGAGGATTATATCATTTTTAATATTAGTCCATATATGTAGTTGGAAGACGTCTATGATTTGGTTCTTTTCTTTTGTATTCATTGATTCAACAGCATTTATTGGAAACCTAGAACTGTAGATATAAAAAACAATATTTATTGAGTACCTAATATAAGTATTTAATATGCTAAGCAAAATAATCATATTTATGTGTTTGGATACGCTTTTGATGGCAGTTATTCAAATGTATCAACATTTTGATAAAAACAAATACAAAAACAGAGAATTAGCATGTCCAAGACCAAAAAGTTTTTAACTATTTGAGCTGGGATCACAAACACACACACACACAAATGCACATGCACACCCACACCCACATGAATTTGCATGATTAAAATAACATGATATTTAAGAGGCACTCAGCACAGAATCATTCTTCCTCTTTTAGAATTCCAACTCTGCCAGTTAGTTAAGGCCTGAGCTTTTAACCAAGATATTTGCACTATCTGTGCTTTGCCTTCATTATTCTTATCCTACACCATGAAAGTGTCATGAAAATTAAATGATCTGATACTTTCAGTGCACTCAGTTTCAGGCACATCATAAATTAAGAGATAAATAGGAAGAAAAGGTGCACAGGGGCAGGGGAAGTGGGAGAGGAAGGGGAAAGGAAAGAAGGGAAAAGGAAAATTATGAGAAAAGAAAAAAATGGAAACAAAGTCTGTGTAAATAGAGAAGGGTGGAGGGGTGAAAGGCACACAGGTAATGGGGAAAAAATAAGAACAGAGATACAGCATGTTCAGGTACAAGCACCCAATGATAAATGTAAAAGTATTGTATACCTAAAATGTACCAATGAAAGAATTTAAGCAAAAAAAATCCAAACAATTAAATAAACATTACTTATTCTTACTTCGTGCTACTTTATATTTTCCCCTACACAACAAATATATTTTGAAAAAGTAGCTTTGCTTTTCTGCTAAGGCCCTCACAGGGTGTGGTTCCTTGTGTGCCTTCCTGCTGCACATGCCTCCTCAGCTGAGACAGAGACTGGCATTTAGATAGTAGGGAATTAGCTAAAGCCTTCTTGCAAAGACAGAATCTCTCTCTCTCTCTTTTTTTTCTTTTTGTAAGGGGGATCCAACTCAGGACTTTGTACTTGCCAGGCAGGCACTGCACCACTGAGCTACATCCCTGGCCCACCTTTTTTTTTTTTTCCTACTAATTTCACTGTTTTTTTTTTCTTCATTAATTCACTCACTCAGCACATGCATTTGGGTGCCCACTGTGAGCCAGACCCCATTCCAGGAACTCGGGATGAATTGGTAAGGATCCAACTCTGCCCTCAAGGAGTTTAAGTCTTTAGCATCATGATTATCAGACATGTTACTTTACCTCCTTTCTTTTCAGCTCTTGCTTCTCTCTCTCTTTTTAATTTTATTGGCACATTTTTGCTATACAATACAGTTGCATTCATTGTTGAGATCTTATCCCCTGAGGAATGAATACTTGGTCATATTAACAGGCTAATTTTGAGTATGGAATTTTCTACTTTAACTTTTATGTCAGGAATAATGTAAAGGAAATGCCAATACAGAGCTTTAGGTTATAAAAATCAAGAAATTGGGGGACCATTTTCAGAGAAGAAAAGCTGTAGGATTCTGGTGGCCTTTGAGATAAGCTTTGTTTCTATGAAGAAAATGTATTTCCATCTGATTGTAGGTCATGCAACAATAAGCCTAAAAGGAATGGAAAGGCCTGGATGCCCAGAACCTATGGTCCTACAGGAGTTAGAGACATGCAAAGTCATTTGTAGACACAGAGTAGAATATACAGCTGTAAGTATATTTGAGGACAAAGAAAAGTTAAAATTATTACTAGTTTTACCTTACTTCCTCCCAAGGCATATCAATTTGAACCCTATTAATATCAGAGTCTGAAGAAAGAGGAAACAGCAATCTAGAGTGAAACTAGGGAAGGAGGGAGTGAGGAGAGAAGAAAGAAGAGAGGAAAAATGTGTTGTATACTCTCAATCACTTCTTGGAAAATTTTCACATAGGCTTGTTAATCCCTAGTAACAGAAGTGGTGAGTGCAAAACAATTTTTCTCTGACCATTGCGGATGACTATACTATGGCTGGCTGGCTGGAAGGAAGGTGCAGGAATCAGTGAGCAGCATCTGATCTTTATGAATTCTTTGTTATTTTATTTCCCAAAATGTTTATTTAGCTCCTGCTATGTGGAAGACACTCTTAGAGTCGGAAGACATAGCAGGAAACATAGAGAAAGCATTCACAAGGTAACATGTTTCTACTCTATTGTTGTTGTCATTATTATTATTATTATGAATGCAGCTCTTGGAATATATTTTTCTGTCATTTTTAATTAAAAGATAACATGAAATTACATGGTGGAGTAATAAAACAAACAGCTGATATTTGCAACTATATGAATCAGAGTTTTCTAAACACACTATATTGCAAAAAATACAAAATAAATTGGATGCTGAAGCTAATTGTAGCTATCAGTCTTGGCCCCAATTTCAAAGCTGTGTCTACATAAAATATGTGCATTTTTACTTACTATTAAACGTTAGAAATTTAGACTTAATTTTATTTTAATAATTATGAGTTTTATCTTTTTTCCATTCTCAGAAAATATGAATTTTCTGAGTCAAGGTGTTTCACTAAGGAAAGAGAGTCAATATAGTATAAAATAAAGGATATTCGAGTAAAATGGTCCTGATTCCAATCTCACCTCCCTAAAAAATTCTCAATACATATGTAACTTTAGAGAAAATTTTCATTTTACCCAATCTCTATATGTATAAGTTAGTGAAACAATAATACTTACCTTCTAGAATTAAATATAAAAATCTGATCTGATTTAAATTGTGATTATGGTACTTAAATAGAATCAATTTGGACCAACAATCCAGACTTTAAATCAAAACCAGAGGACTAATTTTTGAAATGGTAAAGACTTCAATAATTCTGAAGTATAGGAGAAAACCTAAAATTCAAATGGATTAATGTTTTGCCCAAAGCGGGAATGACCCTAAGTAAGTGAGATCTCTTGTGGATAGTAATTTCATAGAACATAAAAGTAGTAAGCTGAGAGTAGAGACCTGAGTTCTTGCTCTCTGTCCATGCTTTAGTATATCAATTTTTCTCTGTGGAGAAGATTTCTTTTCTCTGTGTGGAGAAAGATTGGCTTTACTCTCCTAGCGCTGAACTCCAGACTAAGAGAGTATGAACTGCTCTCACGTTCTTCACACTTTCATCAGTCTTTGTTCATGTATACAGTATGCCCTCGTATAGCCCTGACTCTGAAACATTTCCTTCATTTTGGAAATGTTTTCTATTCCATAATTTAATATTAATGTAGCTCCTGTGTAGTTTGCAATAAAGAAAAGTAATTATAGAAAATCTGTTTAGTCATATTCATTGTTTCTGAGAAATGTAAGGAAAATCATGGACAGATGATTGGTTTAGACATAGAGTTTAAACTAAATTCAGTAGAGATGTTAGGACAATAATATGTACATATAGTGAACAATTATTATTAGCTAATATTAGTGTTAATAATATTAGATTATAACCTGTGATCAAATTTAGTTCATTTGCCATATTTTGTTTATTTTAGTTATAATAAGTGTGAAAAATAAAAATAGTTAAAAGTACAGTAATAAAATAATCAGTATCTATATCCCAATATTCGAGTATGACATTCATTAATTGTTTGCTATGTATCATTCTGTATTTTTTCTGTCTACCTATATATTCATAGACACATAGCTAAAATTTTATTGGGTATTTTGAAGCCCAAGTTATTTCATACTTCAGGGTTGATGAGTAATCCTTGTCATTAAATATCATGCAATTTTTATGACAAAAGATTATTTTTTTAAGCAAGGTATCATAGTTTATTTTACTAGAACCTTATTAATAGCCCATTAGATTATTTATAGTGCTTCAATTATGTCAACCCTCCTACAATAAATATCCTTGTATGTGAATGTCTATGTCTTTGTGTGTGCCTATGTAAGTACACATACATTTCTAGCTATTTCCTAAAGATAAATCTTAAGAACAGAATTGCATGGTGGGCATCAAAAGTGGTAGAATATTTGCAATGAAATAATTTAGCTAAAATGGCATAATTTTGTTCTCAGGTTATCATAATTTGCTCTACCCAAGTAAAGTGAGAGAACAAAATTATATACATTTTATCTGCATGTGCATATGCAGGTCAAAATAAAAGATTTTGTGGAATTTGTACAACGCTGTACATTTTTTTTTTTTGGTACTGGGGATCGAACTGGGGTCCTTGCGCTTGCGCAGCAGGTGGCAAAACCACTGAGCTAAATCCCCGGCCCTAATGCTGTAAATATTAAACTAAGAATTATAGAAAGTAAATTTTTGAAGTTAAGCTCATAAGATCCAAGTATATATTAATGGAGTGACTTCAATGGAAGGGTAAATATAAAGACAAATAAACACAACCAATTAAATTTAATAAACAAGTATTTATCTTTCTCAGTTAAAGACTATTTATCATGTCTCTAAATAGAAGGCTCTATAATCAAAGAATAATTCACAATTTTGTACAATACTTGGAATTAGATATGATTCTCCAAAATAAATTATTGTATGTTAAAGTCTGATTTACATCCCCTTTCCCAAATTTATGTGTTGATATTCTAACTCCCAATGTAACTCTATAGGAAATGGAGTCTTTGCGAAGATAATTTAGATTATAGAGGTCATAAGGGTGGGACCCTAATCAGATGAGTGTTGTATCTTTACAAATAGAAGGTTAAGGCCAGAGATTGCTCAAGAAAACCCTTAGGAGGACACCACTAGGAGCCACTACTGGAAAACCAGAAAGAGAGCCCCACCAGAAATCTAATCTGCTGAAATATTGACCTGAACTTTCAGCCTCAGAACAGTGAAGGAAGAAAAATTTTTAAGTCACCTAGTTTATGGTTTTCATTATAGTGTCCTAAGAAGACAAATGCCTTTGTAAAGTCAATCTAGTAGTCTCATCTGCGATAAAACCAATATTTCACCCCCTATAAGGACCTTTTTGTATAACCTACATGAACATTGTCAAATATTGAAATAATCACGTAGCTTCTGTACTCACTCACTGGAAAGGATTTCCCATGGCAAGATGTCCCCATTTTCATACTGATATATAGTAGAGGAGTTATATCATATGGACTCTGGTAGGTGTTATGATGCTCCAGCACCAGCCTCTGTCTCAAGAAAAAAATGTTGCCCCCTCTCCTGGTCTACTGACAGCAACAGCTTTCAGTGGTCAACTAATTCAGGGATCTGTCTCCGTTGGAAAGAGCTGCCTCACCCAAGGCCAATCCTTTGGCATAACCGAGTTTAAGTGAATCCTTCCAGTGGTATAAAGGCCTGGTCATCTCATCTCATCTTGGGACAACTCAGAGGGACATGTTAGCTCCAGGTCTCTCCATTTGGTTAGCAGAGTGATAGTTGGCCTCATTGCGGTCTCCCCCTGCCAAAGCCTGCTTCTCCCACTTCCTTCCATAGGTGTTGCTCCCAAGGGCACATCTGATAACCACCCTGCACATTAAATCCCGTCTCACAGCTTGCTTCCCTGGGAACCCAACTTGGTGCAGATAGAAGGTAGAAAAGATTACAATAATATTTGCAGGTGCTATAATTGCATCCCTGTCAGAATACTTTTGCTCAAAATGTCCCGAGAGGGAACACCACACCCTTTTGTGCCAAGCCAACTGGCTCACAAAATCAGTCAGATGAAGCAACTGTAGCATAAGATTTATCATTCTAAATTATTTCCTCTCAGGTTATATAAAATATATAAGAATTTAATGCTGAATATCTTCATTCATAAATGATCATTTTTATTATTATCTATAATACCAATTAGTATTGAAAAAATGGATGGTGTTCTAAACTAAGTATGCAGATAATCTAAGGAATAATCAAAGATCTAGTAATTTAAAATTTAAATTGCTGCTGAGATTTTGTCAAACCATTGTGGTATTCATGATATCTATAATTCCATTCACTTATATTTCTTTTGTACTAGAATTCTTGTGGCCAAGAATTCTCTTCTTTATCCCAGCATTAATTCCTCCTCCTTTCTGTGTCGAACATATAGTTTATCTCACTCTTTTTTTGGAGACAGAGTCACACTATGTAGTCTAGGCTGGCCTTGACTGTCCTCCAGCCTCAGCCTCTCAAGTGCTGAGATTACAGACGTGCACCACCATGTCCAGCTCATTCCATCCTTACAGACTCTTCTTTCTGGGTGTTACTGAGAATATCACTTAACCTATTTGAGCCTTCGTTTCCTGTTTTGCAAAACAGGGGGAAAGTGTTTATTCATGGTAACTATGGTTCACATTAAGTGAGATATTGTATAAAAATCACAAAAGCACATATCATAGGCTCAGTAAATTTTTGCCTCTGCCTCGTCCTATGAGGAAGACTATGAAAATAGCTTCAAGATAAAATAGACTCTAGAACACATTGAACACCAATAGTAGATGCATTGCAGAGGCAATATATGTTCTATATTTTTAACCCCACTCCTATTAATGGGGCACACTTTGAGTACTATATGTATAATTATGTTCAGCATACAAACTCTCAAGAGTCAAATCACTTACTGTCCAAAGGAGAATTACAAAACAAGAAAATATTGATATCCAAATGAGAGCAGAATTTCAATGGCATATATATAAAGAATAAAATAGGACAGTGCTTTCCTTTAGTTATAGCTATGTTCTTAAAGGTATAAGTAAGGATGCCATTTAGATGGAGAGCTAGGTGGTCACACTGGATTAACTTGAAAACAGTGTTTACTGTAAGCATGAGTATGGTCTTCAAAATAGGAAGGCTATTCATAGCACTAATACAAATAAAGGAAAAATCTCAAAATATCTCTCTTCTTCAAGCACAACCGCTGGGCATTTGCAAGTTTGACACATATCCTAAAAGCACTTCTAATAGTGGATAAATAAATGTTGATTAATAATGTATCTAAATGGTATCTTTGATTTTAAAAAGTATTGAAAATTGAGGGGAAAAATCAAGTCTCCATGAACTATTACCACTAGAAAAGCAACACTGTGTATGATGAGTACAAATGTATATACTCATTACACAGACTCCTCATCCACATGGTAAAGTCTACTTTCAGTGAAATAGAATGCTTGAACATCTCTGATGAAACATAATTGTGTGGGAAGCTTTTGACTTTGAATCTATAAAAATGTCAATTGTCTGCATTATTCTCTTTCTGTATTTTAAAAAATAAAGCAATTATATGGTATTTATACAATATAATTTCTATAAGAAAATATTTTACAAAAGGTTTTCCTTGACTTGGAATAGCACTCTTTGGGATTCAATATAGCATATAAATAATAAAGATCTGTAGTTTCTCATCAGGAATAAAAAGAAAGTTGTCATACTAAAAAGAGGAAAGAGGGCCGGGGATTCAGCTCAGTGGTTCCGCCGCCTGCCTCGCAAGCGGAAGGTACCGAGTTCGACCCCCGGTACCAGAAAAAAAAAAAGGAAAGTGAGGGGAAAAGATACTGTCTCAGAAGAGATAAATGGAATTTAATATGAAAAAAAGGGGACGGCATGATTGGAGTGTTGGATATGTGCTTAGCAGTTGATATTCATTCTATTTACTAGTTATAATATCTTACAGATAACGAACCTGAGACACAGATAAGTTTTCTATGCAAGGTGACCTAACAAGCAAAGAGAGATTTAGGGTTGATCCCATATCTACCAGAATTAAAGTCATTCTCCTTATAAATCCCAAATTGCTGGAAAATCTCTACCAGATTATTGAGAAAATTGATAGGAATTCTTGAACTCCTGAAACAAGTTCATCACGTGCTACAGCTCAAGTACGCATGGCTTCAGCGTTTATCATCTTCAACATGGAGGGAAGCAATGCAGGTAAAGAAGGTACAAATTGACAAACCCAGTTTGATGTATTAGTTAAAATCAACAGTGATCTTTTCTAGTTACAAAGCCTCTCAATTTCCCCAGATTTCACTGTAAGAAGACTTTTGTATATTGTTCTCTTATGTGAAAGGTTCTGGCATGCAATGTTCTTCTTTTCCTTTCTCCAACATGAAATGACCTCTCCTACTCCTAGGACTTCCTGCTTGTGGTACTTGCCATGGCTGGAATGCTGTGTTTAAGTCCTCCCCTCTGCTGACACAAACATTCAGAGATTCCAGCTCTTCTTTTAGATTTCTTTTCTCAAGTCACAGCAGGATGAATGACCTGAGCACATCACATTTTTTCATTATTGGAAATGCAAAGTACTGGATAGTGCTTGGCTAAAAAAAAGTCTTATATAGCACATATAACATAGTCCTAACTTGGCACTTATTCATGTAGATTTTACCTTTACCAGTTTCTGATGAATTTTACAAGAACAGAGATCATATATATTTTACAAGAACAGAGATCATATATATATATATAATATATATATATGTTATTTTGATACTTACCATTTCATCACTGAGGATGTCACTTAATGCTTAAGTGAATGGAAAGAAGATATTCAATAATATTTTCTCTTTCTGCAAAGTAAATTGCCATGAGAAAACTACCTTCTTTCCTTCTTTTAGTAAGTGAAACACCATGAACTTTGATATACTTCCAAGCATGAATGCTAATTCTACTACTTAGTGTTTGACTTTGTGTGACTTATTTCCTGCATGGAATTTTTTATTACTCCCTTTCTAAACAAATATAAATTAATTATTGATTGTTATTTAATTTAATAAATGATTGGTAATTATTGATATTAGTCATTAATTAATTAACTACAATTATCTTATAGAATTGTTCTGACTCCTCATGAGATATCAATGCATGATCTGTAGTTGCCAAGTGAGACTTCCCTGACTATCCCAGGGGGTTCCTTCACATAAGTAGGATTATGATATGTGTATATTTAAGTTATAAATGCTCTTACCCCCATCAGTGCATGAACCAGCTTCAAGGTGCTAAACATGACAGGAGTTAATCAGAAAGTTTAACGTCCTGTTTGGAGTCATTCTGAGCTGAACTCAATTGCAAGTTTAATCATTCCCAGGGTCTCTTTTGTTAGTCCACATTGTTTAGAATTTTAAATTCTATGTTTGTTTTATTCTAATTGTTTGAAGTATGTGTATTTTTCTTCTTTTGTTCACATAACAGACAATTAATACCTGTTAAGCAGACATTCTTCCAGGCCTCGGGCAGTGATGCAAAGATGAGGTGGAAACAAAATCTAGCCTTCATCTTGCATCTACTTGTAAAATGGCACAGTAACAGGACAGTGGGAAGAGTTATGGAAATCTTTTGTATGCATGGTTATTATTTTGCAGACACTAATGGTGAATACATTCCAGAAAGATCTGAATAGGAAGGTATGGCATTATAGAGGGGAGAGTTTGTGCTGGAACAGCTGCCAAATCCAAAGGCCTGGAGGACTGTGGAGATGTAGAAGAAACAGATACTGATCAGAGATGAAGAATGAATTAGATTGTAGGGGCCTTGCCATTTGCTCCATAAATTTTCAATATTTTTCCTAAAAGCAATATGAAAATGTTAGAAAAAATTTTAGCAGAGGAAATCACATAATCCTAAACATATTTGAAAAAGGTAATGCTCCTCTCACAACTATTGTCTTTCTATGAAGCTGTTTCTTCCGTGAAGGTAATAAACACATTTTTTCAATTTGTGCATATCCTTAAATATTTAGAAATTACATGTACTGAATAATCCTCCATGCATTATACCTGTTACATAGTCTTCAAACTAACATTTGAATCCCCAGTAAAACTTAAAGCTCCTAGACATAAGAAAACAAGATATTAATTACCTTAAGGGTGTGTAAGTAGAACTCTTTAAGCTTGGAGAGATTTTATATATATTGGGACATTTGTTCGCATGATACTTCTCTTGATGTGGTGGAAAAGAGAGTCAAACAATACACATACACTTGCAAACTTGATAAGATTCCCAGATGCTATTAACCTTGTAAGTATTGTGAAAACTTGGGCTGTATGGAAACTGTTGGCCTCCAGGCCATCCTAAAGTTTGATTCTATCCAGTCATACTGTTCTAGATCAATATCCACAAGATCATGTCTCCAAAATGAATGCTGATTGAACAGCATAAATTCCCAGCTGAAAAAAGTGCTGAATTGATGCATTTTTAATCAAACTAAACAATAGTCATAAAATAAAGTCAAAACGGGAGTCTAATAACAGTGTTTTTTATTTGTTTTGTTGGTGGCACTTTTGATTATTTTACTATTCCACTTCAGAGACCAAAGAGGTAAAAGAAGGTTTGGAAACATGGTTCACATTCCTAAAATTAGGCAAGGACAATGTGAAAATGTGTCTTATGTGAGTCAACAATATTTTACAGCAAAGAACATAAATTATCCAACTGTGCATCCCTTAATACATTGTGTGCCCAAAACTGGAAGCGGGAGCTATTCTCATATCCCGTGAGAACTGATAATAAGCTCTTATTATGTGAAAGTCATTATGATCAACACTCAGGATAAAAGAGATAAATTAGACTGAGTTATAGGGAAAAACTGGGTATAAATTCACTTTATCTATGAATAAATTAGGAGTGTTTATGTTTCATGAAATATGAACAATAAATACTAAAATGATAATAAAAATTAAATTTACAAATTGAGAAGTTTTTTTTCATATTGGGGTATTCTAAATGTAATTCCTGGACTACCAGATGTCAGCTTTTCTAGAAACATTAGAAATGTTAATTGCTAAGGCTTCTAATCATACTCACTAAATCATAAATTTTGACAGTGGTGCCCTACAATCATTTTTTTAATAAATCCTCAAATTATTCTGTCAGGCTCTAAATTTTAACCACTCTTCTATGTTAAATAATTTATATATACTATAAATGCTTTTCATATATATATAATTTATAAAATTTATATATAAAATCTCATTTAATCTTCGAAAACTTTGTGCATCAGTTCTATTCTAACTTTGCATTAGTTATCTATTGATGCCTAACCATTTGTTCCAAACCATGGTGCCCTAAAACAATAATCATTTTGTCTTATCTCTCCTAATTCTGAAAATTAAGCAACTGTGTGCTATGTTCTTACACTGATTTCTCTCCCATGATCACAGTCACATGATGGCTAAGGCCAGAATGGCTTGAGCGCTTGTTCACCCACAAGCCTGTGAGCTGGGCTGGAAAAGCTTAAATACCTTGATGCAGGAGTAGCTGCTGCTATTGAGGCATTGCTCACAGTTTCTATATTGTCTCTCTGTCATGGCATTTTCTTTTTCTTTTTTTTTTTTCCTTTGGTATCGGGGATTGAACTCGGGTCCTTGTGCTTGCGAGGAGGCGGCGGAACCACTAAGCCAAATCCCCGGCCCGTGTCATGGCATTTTCAAGGTAGGCAAATTGGTAAATGGCACTTAGTTCCAGAAGGAAGAGCCCAGTAACAGAAAAGGAATGGAGGGGAGAGATCCTTTCAACTTATGATCTAGCTTTAGAAGTTACATACTTCCCTGTCCCTTGTCACAAAATCTTACCAAGTTGAGAAGAAGCGCATAGTCTCCAACCCCTTGATGACAGAGGTGGCAAGCTTTGAGAAGTGATGTCAGACTTCAGATGTTTTGCTACCGGTGTCATAAAATTTCATCTGGTGTGGTTTGTTTTTCACCTGAGATAATGAGATGGAGAGTGGTTAAGTAACTTGCCAAGATTTCCCAGGGATCAAATGGTAGACTAGAGATTCAACCTCAGAATTTATGATCTTGATCATCATGCAGTGCTGGTTTCAATGCTGCTCATTCTCAAACAACTGTAAATAGGAGATTTTACAAGAATTATCCCTTTGTGTTTTCTAATGAACTATTGAGAATAATAGTATCATCATCACTATTGTATAGTGAGAAAGGGGCTTCATAAATTAAAATACTTCCCCAAATTTGGATGCCTAATAATTAGTGATGTCATGATTTGAATACAGGTGGTGTTACTCTAAAACATGTATTCACTCATAGGATTTTATTGATGATATATTTTATTATCATTATTCATATTGTGTGACCTATGTATTTTTATGTGTTTTAGTTTTAAACTGTATTTCTGCCTATCTGAAGTTTATTAAATTGTGCGTTTTTCTTATAACAAGTAAAAAAGCAAACCCTAATAGAATAAGTAGATCTCTGTTCTGATTAGAGTTAATACCATCTGTTCTACAAACTTCTAAAATGGTAATATAATGACTTATTATAGGAAAATGAGACAAAAAAGTAACGTGGTTGAAGAAATGGCATATTTTTTACTGGAAAAAATAAATTTGTAAGAGATAAAATTGCTTTGAAATACGTGAAGGTTAATGATGGTGAACAACCTAACCTTAGTCTGACCCAACACAGGATAGAGATACAACTAATGGCTAAGTAATTCAAGCAGGCAGATTTCTATCTGGAAAAAACAAACCCCAGTATAATGGTTTGGCTTTTCAGGAAACATGACAGACTCCTAAAGTGAAAAATCTATTTCCTGTGCTAAAAATATTAAAAAGGAGGCCAGCTGGCCAGTTATAGCAAATATTTCAGAATAACCTCCCACAATGGAAAAATGTTCAATAGTGGTTGCATTTGCAAATGTTTCTAGTTCTAAATTTTAAAAATAATTTTGTATTTCAAGAATACAAAATAAGAGTATTTTTCCAGTGGACAGAGTAGGAGCACCAGTCAGATGTCTTCTCAGGCCTAAGTGAGCAATAGACCCCTGAGATAGTCATATATCACCACCCCAGTACCCCCAAAGAGAAGACAGGAATGACAGCCTGCTGACAGGGCAGTGCCAAGACTTTCCCTCTGTATTGGTGCAGACAGCAGACCACATACTCACCTTCCTGTATAGCATCTTAAGGTTCAAGGAAGAAAGGTCCACACTGGTGGGTAAAGGGCTGCCTTGACTTAAGAGCTCCACATCCCAGAAGGGCTAAAATCTCTTTTAACTTTCCATAGAAACCAGAGTCACCACAAGAGACACTTGTGATACAACACTCAGCAGATCCTAAAGCATGGTATCCCTCTCATATGTTTGCTGTTTATTTACTTTTCTTCCCAGTTCAGACGCATTTCACCATGTAGGGATCATTTTTATCATTAGCTATATTGCTTAGAAACTTCTTGACATTTTTAGCTTTACCAGGATTTTTACTGAAACAGGGCTGGATAATTACTTCAAGGTTAGGTTCTATTGTAGCAGAGATGGTATTTTCTTGACATTTTGTCTATAGTAGCAATCAGAAATAAGCACATTACGTAGCCTTTTAAGACATTTGCTACATGGTCAGGCCCACTGCTAAGTAGGTGAAGTACAATATTTCATTCATTCTTCAAAACATGATTAAATCTCAGTTATTTAATTTATCTCCATTTTGTTGACAATGGAATTAAGTCTTGAGAAAGAACTCAACTTAGCAAAGCTACATAGTTATCTAATAATTGACAGAATCAGAGTTAGAATCTGATTTTATCTGATCTTATCTGCTTCCAGAGTCTGAGATATTAACCACTGTTTAGTTAACATCTGTTTGTTGACCTCCAACTCTGTGCTAGAATCTTTCTAAGAGCTAGAAATAAAGAACTGCAAAAGATGCCTACAGAATCTATAAATTACATGAACCAATAAGCTACACTGGATATTTACAGATTGAAAATTATATTGTTATATTAAAGAACGTGTCAGTGATACTGCAAATAAGAGTAATAAGAAGTCCAGTGGGCAATGGACTTTAGAAACGAAATGGTATGGAGTGGTCAGAACAATCCACAGACTCTGATTCTTCTCTTGAACTAATAAAAAGGGCAAACCAAAGCCTGGGTTCCCATGGATTAAGGCTAGTGTGTATACTCTAGGGCTTGGAAGACATTTTTTGCAACACTAGATAGATCTTTTACAAATGGCAACAGGACTAAGAGATGGAGGGATGAGGGAGATGGGAGGAAAAGAAGACAAAAAAAGAATAAAGATACGTTATGTACATGTACTAACTCCCTACAGTGAATGTAATCATTAGGTACTGCAAACATGCATTAATAACAATACAAGTTTGAAAGAAAAAAAGAAATAAGGATCTCTTTGTCTACCTTAGTGTATTTTAATGAATAAGAGTTCCTTAGTGGCTTCAGAGTAAGGTTGCCTTTAAAAATTCAGGAGTCCAAATTACATTTGAATTTCAGATAAAAAATAATTTATGATATGTGTATTCCAAATATTTCATGTGAAATTTTCCCTAAAAAATATTTTTTATTCAGTTCAAATTTCTCTCACAGCCTTGTATTTTTGTTTGTTAAGTCCAGCAACTCCAGTTCAGGAGTCCCTGTGCTTGGTACTGTCAACTTGTCTTTGCAGAACTTGGGCAGTCCCTGGTGTCAGGGAGCTCATTCAGTCCCTTTTTCACCCAATAAATGTTTACTGAGAGTCTGCTGGGTCAGACAATTGTCAAGTTGGATATGAGTATGCTGATAATTTTATAGATCATTACAATGCAATATGTAAATATCATAGTGAAAAAGAGAGACAAATCATTAAAATGGCAAACTAAAACACCTAAATGATAAGTTAAAACCACTAAATGGGGAATACTTATAAAGCTCTACTCTTATTAAGACACTATATTTGTGTTGTCTCTGAACAGACCTTCACATCAACTTTAAGTAGTTATGTACATTTCATATACAGAAGAAGTGAGGTAAAAACTCAAAGTAATGTCTCTAGAAAATATGGCTGATCAATGGTAGAAGTGGAACTGAGTCCTTGCTTTGCTTAATGCTGCAGCATGAGCTCTGACTCATCGATTTCCATTAAATATGAGATTGACTTGGTTAAGAAAAAACTTAATTGCAGCACTGTAGGAGGCTGAGACAGGAGAATTGCAAGCTCAAGCCTAACCTGAACAATTTAGCAAGATACTGTATTACAATTACAATACTTTAAACAGGTGGAATATAGCTCAGTGCAGATGTTCAATCCCAGGACCATGAAAGCAAAAAAGGAAGAAAGGAAGGAAGGGAGGGAGGAAGGAAGGAATGAAGGAAGGAAGAAAAGAGAGAGAGAAAGAAAGAAGGAAAGAAGGAAGGAAGGAAGGAAAGAAAGAAAGAAAGAAGAAAGGAAGGAAGGACAGAAGGAAAGAAAGAAAGAAAGGAAGGAAGGAAGGAAGGAAGGAAGGAAGGAGGAAAGGAAGAAAGAATAAAGCAAGAGAAAGAGGCTTAAACTACATGCGATAGTGTGAGGAGGAAGTGGCAAGATGAAATGAGGAAAGAGCTGGTGAAAGTGAGGGAGATCTTTCTTCAGGAAACATCATCCTGCAAATCAGGTCAAGGATGGAAAAAAAAAGAAATGGAAACAGAATAACGGGGAGAAAACCAGTGTTAGGCTTAACATCCACTGTTTAAGAAGTATTACCCAATTATTCCATCTCAGGCAATTGTAGGTAATTTCTATTTAGAAAGAACCACAAAGGAGGGTCACTTTGATTTTAGCAGTACAGTACAATCAAGTACTTTAATATGGTTATCCTAATATGAAAGTAATAGTAAATAAAGATAGTAATAACCACAAGAATAATATTTGAGTGTTCATTATAGCCCAGAAATCAGTCCAAAGACTTTACAAGTATTATGTTTTTAATTTCCCACAGCAGCTGTATGCATTAGGTCCAATTTTAACTCATTTTCAAATACACACAAAGAAAGCAGTCAAATTAAACAACTTTTCTAAGAGAGATGTATCTTAGAGTATATGTTTAAATGACAAGACACACTCCCATGTTCTAGAAATGCTTCTTTTTCACTGCAATCATGGAAGTCTGGTCATGCTAAAGGAATCTATGCAAAACACAAGAGTTGATCAAAGTATATGGTGAATGTTTCAATTAAAAATTTTGCTATAGTAAAAAATATATTGCCATGAATTTCTCCCCATATATTCACCCTCATTTTGAACATATTTGTCCTCTCATTCTTGTAACTTCCTGAAGCAGTTCTGGAAAGCCTGTTTTGTGAGTGTCTCTATGAGATGAATATAAAAACAAAACAAAACAGTGAGTGCTTCTACTGTGTGCCATTCAGTGGAAATGGACGATCACAAATTCATCATGGTGTATTTTCATCCACTTTATTCATCACATGTGGCACTGTGCAAATTCTATCTCTTCTGTAAAGAAAAAATGACCATGAAATATAAATGTTTTGAATTAGTTCAGAATATGGAGGCATCCACAACAGTGCTCCTAATGATACTTATGAAAGAAGACATCCAGAACTCTTTCAGAAAGTGCCAAAACTGATGGGAGAAGTGTGTTCTAAATGAAAGGGAGTATTTTCATCAGAATTAATTGCAATGTGTCTTTTACCGTAATACTTTTTAAAAAAAATAAACATTCATCTTATTTTTCTATAACACCTCCTTTGCTATAATCCTAGGAAACTGAAAACTCAGTGTACACATAAAATTTTACAGTTATTTTAATCAATAATTTTTTAACTGAGTGTTGACTCAGGCAAAGTAGCCCCCATGGAGGGCTTTGCCACCAGAATAACTTGTCCTCAGAAATTTTCAAATGTAAAAGGCATTAGGCAATCAGAGGCAGAATAAACAGCTGCAAGATAAGTTATGGGGATACTCCAAGGATGGGAAGGTTGGGAGCCGCCTTATGGGAGGCAGACCTTACAAAAACAAGGAGATATCCACAAGCAAACTGAGACAGTCACTCAATGAAATAGCTCACATGGAAAATTGTGCTTGAAGACAACAATTTGGGCTTATATCTTTAAAAGAAATATGGTGGATCGTAAAAATTAGGAAAAGTAAAACGTACAGGCTGAATATATGTCAGGTCCTTTCTACATGTATGAAATTATTTAAGTATCACAAGAAATGATATTATTCTTATGCCCAGTTTATAGATAAAAGCTGAACTACAGGGAACTTATATACAATGCAATAGTCAAGTTCACAGAATTAGTAAGGTGTAAACTTAAATACTTACCTCATCACTTGTCATACTGTAAAAATGTTCTACTTTCCATTTACTGATGGATCCCACAAATATTTAATCAATTCCTGCATAAAAATTTGTATTTTTTGATAAACAAAGCAGTCATAGTTTCTGACATCACAATTCCAACAGGCTCAGATGTATACTATCTCTTACATTTGATCTCCACTGCTCTATTCTTATTCTTATGTTTGTAAATACCTGTTTCTTCTAGTATAGGTCATGTGTATTCTAGACTAAGGGAAAGTGCAAAGATTTGCAGAAACTCCAGTTTGTAGAATCCATTATAGAGAATGAAGGAGGAAAAACTAAATTGCGCATAGCTGTCAATCTAGTATATTTAAAAAATTCTAAATTGAAAAGCAAGACAATATGTTGTTTAAAGTAGTTCTGCTAGAAACAATCCATTGTCTTTGGTTAATTAAAAAGCTCAGATTAGTGTCTGGAAGCACTTCAAAAATACATGACAATTTGGATGATTACATTATAATATAAGTTGCAAAGGGAGACAGAGAAGAAGTTAAATGGTACCAAGACTGCTGAGCAATAATCTTGTCCTTTTCCTAATCACCTGGACATTTGAGTGTGAACTGTAGATTTTATAATTGTGAATGTGCACATCTTCAAATGTTGCCCACCGAAAAGTAAGAAAATGAGGTGAACCTAGACTTCAGTAATGGGTTGTGAAAGAACATGAATTTTATTGAATTACAATTGGAAAAATACAGACATTTTTACAATTTCAGTCCAAGGGAGAAAGGTTTCACTTGAAAGGCCTTCAGGAGAGATTTTAATTTTCAAAATACCTATTAATCACAAGTTTTGATTATCGACAAGGCTTTACATGACCTTACCACCTCCCCTCCACACTCTGATCTCATCTCTCACAACTCCTTGCATTGCACAATTCCTTAGGCTCCCAGGTACTCTCTCTACTCCCACATCACAGAGCCTGTGGACTTTTCCTACTACTCAGGATTTCCTTTCTCTAGATATCTGTCTTCTCAAAGCTCAATGCTATCCTCAGTGCTACCTTGACTGACTTTTTAAAAAATCACAGTTGAGAATCCCTCTTTCCATTTACTTCCTTGAGTTAGTTTATTCATTGCACATATCAATTCCCCAAATACCTGATACTTTATGTAGTCTATTCATTATTTATTATTTTGTTCATTATTTATTGTCTGATTTACTAATAAATATAAAGTCTACACAGGCAAGGATTAGTTTCCTGTCTGTTTATTTACTAGTGATCCCAAGTGTCTAAAACATATCTCAAACTTTGAATGCTATCAGTAAACTTTTCTTAAAAGAATGGCAAAATTTCTCCATATAAAATATTCCACAAATTAAAGTACATTCCCATATTTCCTGCCTGGATTAAAGGTTATTTCTCATTCATTTCTCTCATTTAAGTAATGTGAGAAGTTGCTTGTTGTCTATTACAGAAAACTAGTTTTAGAATAAAGATCTGTTCTGTCAGTGTCTGCAGAATTAATTGGATCTTATTTAATTGACATTACTTATCTTCAGTAGAATGTTGCTTTTTTTGAAATATTAGGAATGTATACTAGCTACTCAAAGAACTTTTGCATATAAAAATCAGAAATGTACATACATCCACTGGTGCTTAATATAGAGCTCAGAAAAAAGACTATATATATATATATATATATATATATATATTCCACTAACTTTGATAAGAACATCAGTTACACATAATGGAGAAAAGATAATCTCTTCAATAAATAGTAGTAGAAAAATCATATGTCCCCATGCAAATGAATGAAATTGCACCCTACTACCATATAGAAAAATAAATTCAAAATAGATGAAAAAATTAAATATGAGCCCTGAAAGCCTGAAACCCCTGGAAGAAAACACAGAAAGAAATTCCTTGACATTAGCTTTGGCTATGGTATTTTAAAGCTGACACCAGAGTCACAGGCAATAAAAAGCAAAAATAAAGAGGTGGGGTATATCAAACTAGAAATGCTTCTAAAAATTGAAGGAAATGATAAAGTGAAAAGACACCCTACAGTATGTGTTTTGGTTTATATTGGTGTGTCCCTCCTAAACCTCACAGTATCATAGGCAGGGATTTTGCAGGTTCACTGAATTACGGGAGGTCATCATTGACTTGCTATTAGGAGGAGGTGTCTGGTCAGAAGAGGTGGGTCTCTGAGGTGCAACCTGGGAGTATTTACCTCCCCTCCCAGCTCCTCCTTTCCTATTCTCTGTTTCCTCTATTTCATCCATGCCTTGAGGAACTTTGTTCTGCCATGGCCCTCTGCCATGCTGCCCTAACCTGAAGCCAGTCAACTATGGATTGAAACATGGCCCAAAATAAAAAGCATTGGATGTCCAGTATTTTGTCCCAGCAATAAGGGAAGTCACTAAGACAGTATGGAAGAAAATATTTTAAAAAATGACATATCTGATAACATGTTCATATACAAAATATATAAGGAACTCACACAATTGAATAATCAAAGCTAAAATAAAAATACCTATTACAAAATGAACAAAGTTTCTGAACATTTTCCAGTGAATATGCAGTTGGCCAAGAAGTTATATGAAAATCAGTTAAACTTCTCTAATAATCAGAGAAGCAAAAGGCAAAAATCACTATGATCTGTCACCTGCTACCATGGCTATCATTAAAAAGACAAAAGATAAGAAATGTTGGTAAAATTGTGGAGAAAAAGGGACTATGTTCACAGTCGGTAGGACTATGAATTGGAAAAATCATTATGGAAAACAGTATGTTGGTGCATCAGAATTAAAAATAAAAATAGATCTATATAATATTGCAATCCTATTCACATATTTACACTCAAAGGAAATTAAATCTCCATTTCAGATATATTTTCACCCTTTCTTATGTTTGTTCCAGCACTATTCACAACAGCCAAAATATGGACATAATCCAAAGGTCAATCAACTGATGGCAGACAATGTGGCATGTATGCACATACACACACACACACACACACACACACACACAAATATACTGGAATATTATTCAGCCATATAAAAGTTTGAATGGTGCTATTTACAGAAACAGATTAAAATGGAGGGCGTTACGGTCAGTGAAACAAAAGAGGCATAGAAAAAATATATGGTGATCTCATTTATATGTGGAATGTAAAAACAGTAAAACTCATAGAAAAGGAAAATAAAAAGAATAAAATGGTAATTTCCAAGGGTGAAGGGTGGAGGAAATGAAATGATATTGGTCAAAAGGTATATGTTTTAAGTTATAACAGAAATTCCAGAGCTCTAATGTGCTATGTGGTGACAAGACTGAATAATACTTTATTACTTGAAATTTGCTGAGTCAAAATTAATTGCCATCATACGTGCAAACACACACACACAGAGTAACTAAGTGTGTTGATAAATATGTTAATTTGATCATGATATTCACTTCACTTTGAATGTGGATATCAAATCATTGCCTTGAAAATGTACAATTGTGGTTGTCAATTTTACCTTAAGAAAGCTGGAAAAAATATGACATTGACACACAAAAAAGTCAGGAAAAATAAACATTTATCAAATATTCTTTTTTTCAAAGACACTTTACAATAATTAAGTTTAATATACAGCTTAAAAGAAGGCCAAAGCTGAAATTGCCAAATTTTAGAAATAGAAATCTATCAATGTTCATTTCACACTTCTTAATAATCAATTAAAATTATAGCCTTAAGTGAAATTATTAAAAAACAAAATGGGTCCTGGGAATTTAGCTCAGTGGCATCGCATCTGCCTTGCAACCACAAGGTCCTGAGTTTGATCCCTGGTACCAAAAAACAAAAACGGTGGGGATAGTAAATGAAATTTATGCACCAAACTCCAAACATCAAAGTATTGTGGAAAAAAAAGGACAAGAGTAAGTAGATTTGAAGTCTAAATATTTATAAAGCAATTTTTGTCTGTTTTTTGCTTTGTTGTTTCTTTTTTTATTTTCTTTGAGACAGGGTCTCGCTATGTAGTTCAAGCTGGCTGTGAAAAGACTAAGAAGCCCATGTTGGCCTAGAACTCACAGAGAGGCTACTGGTCCACCCCTCGAGTGCTGAGATTACAGGCTTCTATCACTACCTAATAAGAATTGTTTTGAAGACATTCATATTTTTTTTGCAAATTTAATTATTGGAAGAAAAATTTCTAATAAATAAAATAAAAAATAAAAAAGAGATGCAACTACAGGTACAGAAAAATTTAAGCATATCTTTTTAAAGGGTGTGTTTCATGTTGGGACTCAAACTCAGCCTCATATGTCCAAGAGAAGTGCTCTCCCCCTGAGCTACATCCCCAGCTATAAAATATTTTATGGTAAATAAACAGTGTGTAAAAGTACAAAGTTGTTCATAATACTGACTAATTGGAAGCAACCTTAGCACTCAATGATAAAGACTAGTTAGCAGTTTTGGGGATTATATATAATGACATATACAAAGGATAAGGAGATTGATATCTGTCACTTTTCAAAATATCACACACACAAAGACACATACACACTATTTACTGGAAAAAGAAAATACCAAAATAATATGAATGTAAATATGTAAAAAGTTTTTTAAAAGACAAGGCAAGCTCAATAAATTTAAAACTATTTGTATTGTACATATCTACTTATGTAAATTTTTAATATCTGGAAATATGTAAACAAATTCTATATTTCTTCTTGATGTGTGGATAATTGGCATGGATATAAGGTAGCCTTCCACTCTTATCTCTGTCTACTTTTACATTGCTTGTATTTGTAATAAGGAAAATGTTTTCAAATATCACATGAGAAAAATATACAAAGTATACTCCATTATCTAAATAGTGTCTAATTATCAGAAATTCAACTGTGGGACCAATATGCTTTTCAAGTACACATTCAGACCAAGAGCTATTCCTTATAAATAATTTATTTTTTGTGCTATTCAAATTCCTGCAACACTGTTCAATATAGTATCATTCCATATTATACTTGGTTATGTAAACACGTGGAAAACAAGCAAATTTAAAAAATAAAATGTAGCTGTCTGTTAAGTTCCTTCTTAGACTTTGCTATGACAACCAACTATGGCGATCACAGTGAAGAAGAATCCACACAGTTTGGTGGGATGACTGGTTAAGTAGTTTTAAATTGCTTTTGTTTGGAATAAAATAAACATTTTTGAATAGAGGAATTAAGTGATTACACTTAGCATTTATGAATTGATTTGTCCTCCAAATGGAGTTTGGACTTCCGTGGAATGGATAAGTGGCAGATGGACCAGTTAGGACACTGAATCTCCCTTGAGTCTGTCTCCAAATAAGCTGAAGTAGAAATAAAATAAACCATAACCTACGAATAATGATCTCCTTCTGTGTGAGTGTGTCTATGTGTGTACACATATGCATGTAATATGTATTTTTAAGTACCTAGGAGCTTCTAATGAGTCACCAAATATGGAGATCTCTGAAAAAGGAGAAGATTTACAGTGATTCAAGTAATCTTTGAAGATATGAGGAGCAGAACATAAGAGGTGGAATGGGAAATGTCTAACAGAAGAATATTCTGTTAGGCAGGTCTGTTCGGAAAGAGAACCTTTTCACTTTGAAGTACTATCATGCCTTAAGTAGCATAAATTGGAGTCATTATTAGAAAAATGGATGTACCTTGGAACCAGAATGTTAAGTGAAATAAATTAGATGCATAAACTTAAATATCTCATGGTTTCTCTTTTATGAGAAGAGCAAAATAAAAGATAGATTATAGCAAGTAAGGAGATAGATAATTCTCATATGGTAAGGGGATCAAGAGATTGAGAGGACAGGCAGGGAATGAACAAATAATTAGTATGTGCAATTGTCTTAGTTACTTTCTCATTGCTGAGACAAAACACTCAACGCCCATATGTTAAGGGAGGAAAGGGTTATTTAGCTCACAATTTGTAGAGGTTTCAGTGCATAGTCAGCAGGCTCTTAGAAAGGGCAGCAGGGCAGACAGATATCTCAGAGGACTAACAGTTCATGGCACCTAGAAGTAGCAAAGCAGCATGGGACAACCACAGCTCCTTCTATCCCTTTTATTTTATCTGGGCTACTTAGGGCAAGTACGACACACACCCTTAATCCCAGAGTTACACACTCTAGATCCAGCTACCTCTGAAAAAGCCTCACATATGACTGCATGTGGCTTTGGGGGGACATCTAGATACAAGCCATAACTTTCTCCCCCTGGTCCCCCAAAGTCTCATACATATCCCTTTATGCAAAAGCCATTTAGTCCATCTCCAAGAGTTCCCAAAATTCTAACAGTTTAAGCATTGCTGAAAAGTCAAAGTCTGAAGTCTCCTCTGAGATTTAAGGCAAACTCTCGGCTACCAGCCCCTGTACAAATGAAAAGAAAGTTAAACACTTCCAACATTCTATGGCACAAGGTAGACATTTCCATTGCAAAGGTTACAAACAAGGAGATGGGAATGGGAACTAAACACGACCAAAATCTATCACAGTTCCACTTCCAGCAATCTGCGGCAAGTTGTGAACTCCAAAGAGCTTGGATGGCTCCCCTCCTACAGTACTTCTGGTGGTTGTAGCTCCCATGGCTTCTTTGGCTGATTTTTCTCACTCCTTGAAGCTTCCTTTGGACAATATATGTTCTTGGCTTCTCCATTACATTCATGTGCATCTTCTTTCTCCATATGTTGCTGTGCATCTCCATTGCATCTTTGGCTTCACACACATTTCCACACACTGCCCTCTCAGGAGCGCACTGCCTGGCCTCCTAGGCCTTCAGAAATCTGGGTGGAAGCCTTCCTGACCCCACAACTCTTGCATTCTGCATACATCTAAAACCAGCACCACGTGGATGATGCCAAGACCTGCTGCCAGGTGAAACAGTAGCCAGACTTCCTCTCTCTTGGCTGTAGGGGTCCAAATGAAACAAATCCCAAGGAACAACTTCCCTAGTCTGCCACCATTCTGGAATATAGTGCTCTGGGGCTCTCTTCTCAAAGCAAAGTCTTTTACTTTTGCAATTTTGAGGCTGCAAAGAATGGAGTCCTGCTGCTTCTTGTGGTGCCCTCAGACCATCTTTTCTAGTTTCCTGTTCCTTCTCAGCAATCAAGATCTCCTCTGCTCTACCTTTGCAATCCGCAGCTTTACTAGAGCTTCCTTTCTGCCCAAACTCAAAACATTTTAAATCATTCTGCTGGGCTCCTTGCTCTTAATTCTCAACATGAATCTGGCTAAAAGGCCCCAACAGTAGTCATGCCAACAGCCTCAACACTAGACTGACTTGAAGTTTATTCTGCAAGATCAACTAGTCCAGGGGCCTTAATCTCAGTCTCAAGCAAAGTTTTTGACATGAGCAAAATGCAGATAAACTTTTGGCCAAGGCATGACACACACTGTCTGAAGTTCAACAGCCACTGCAG
Source organism: Heterocephalus glaber (assembly GCF_000247695.1). The sequence goes on along the minus strand of NW_004624863.1, from coordinate 4,056,701 downwards.
TCTTTCATTCCAACAGAAAACTCCCATGCCTGGTCTTTACCACTATCTTTTCTGTCAGCATTCTAGTCTTCTGAGCTCTGACCAGAATCTCCCATCACATATAGGCAAAAGCATTCTAGCTCTACTTTTTCAGAAGGCATCACTAAACATTTCCGAACTCTTCCCATAAGCCACCTTCAAAGGCTCCTAAATCACATAGCCAGGTACAGTCACAGCAATGACCACACTTTTTTGGTACCAATTTTCTGTCTTAGTTACTTTTCTCATTCCTGAGACATAATACCCAACACCCTCAAGTTAAGGGAGGAAAATCTCACAGTTTGTAGAAGTTTCAGTCTATAAACTTTGCCAAGCTCTAAGGCAGGGTGGCACAGCAGATAGGCATCACAGAGAACAAAACAGTTCATGGCAGGCAGAAGATAGCAAAGCAGCAAGGGATGACCACTTTCTTTCTATTCCTTATATTTCATCCAGGCTACTTAGGGAAGGTAGCACTCACACCCTTAATCCTAGCATTGCACCATGAATCAATTCCAGAGTCACACACTCTAGATTCAGCCACCTCTGAAAAAGCCTCACCTATAACCACATGAAGCTTTGGGAGGACATCTAGACACAACCCATAGCAGTAATGTACATGTGTCAACTACCCACAAGGAATGCAACCATCAAGTGTTAAAAACATGTACTTATAGACAATAAAAGCAAGAAAGAAAACCAATTTTTAATTTTCTGAAAACCATGCATATTTATTTAGATGGTCCACTTTTGTTGTTTCTCTGCTCACATTTCCAGTCATCATTTTTGGGAAAGGCATTTTAATTTTCACATGCCAGGGTTATTTGAGAGCCAGTATCTGAGTTTTCTTCCCCCTGAATTCTCATTCCTCCTTAATGTATCACAATTCTAAAGAAGGAATGAAACACTAGTTAGGCTAAAGAAGATAATGGAACGATAAAGTACTTTGGCAAAACAGAACTTCATATGAATGAACAATAAGCATGATATTTACCACTTATTTGTCTCCTTCGTGTCCTGTGTATAATGTCTCAACAATTGATTGAGGTGTCTAAAATAATCTAGATTGGACTTCATCTAGCTTCTTTGTGTGCCAATTTTCCTCATTTTTTCTCAGTAGCTGGCACAGAGACTTTTTTTTAGCATCTGGCCTGAGAGTCTTTGCCCTCGTTTTCTTGTCTGAGACAGTCTCCACTGCTCTTCAAATGGTTGGCTTCATTTCATCATCTACATCAAAATTTATCTGTCACATCCTCAGAAAGGAATGCCTTCCCCCTTTTTCTGTTCAGGTCCTTGCTCTTATCATAGTTTGTAAGGTGTTTATTTACTGATTTATTATCTACACTCTGCTCTAAGATGTGAGACCAAATTGTCCTGAGTGGTTTCTCAATCTGCACAATGTACAGCTAATGCCCTTTGAAGCCCTTGATGGACAACCGTTATCCAAATAATATTTTTTAGATAAGAAATAATAACAATATATACAAGATAAACTCAGGAATATAGAGCCTTATTTTATCATGTATGTTAGTTTTGAAAAAAGAATATGCATACATATATATGCATATATATTTATATACTACCTAGTAGTCACTAAAGTAAGTTAGTTTGGAGGTCCAATCTCCATCACCTGAGATTGTCCATTCTTCTTTTGACAGTGCCAGAGTTTTCAGCAAGACGTTTTGCCAATGTCCTTCCTTTTAAAACTAAAAGCTTTTCCATCTCCAGATGGGCCCTCAGGGTGTAAGGTATACAGCAGATTCTACTGTCAGCTACTTGCTGAACTGAATATGCTTAGCCAACTTCTCAAGTCCTAGAACTGTTTGATATCCTGGAGGAAATATTTGCCTGTGAAAACTCTAGTGAGGAAATAGCTTTTTCACCTCTCCTCAAGAGAATGAGTTTAACATTGTCTGAAGATGAGATTCATCCCCTGGAGGAGGTGAAGAGCATCTAATGAGCTTTGGAACAAATCAGAAAAACAGCAGGGAGTGGATTCCAACACCCACCCACACTTTTGTTTCACAGAAAATCTGTTTTATAGGTTTGAGTGAGTGAATTACCCACTTACACTGACTGTTGTCTGTGTACTATATCAGATACGTATCATTCAAAAGCAGAAACATAACTGACCATATTATGCATTATAAAAGGTGTGTGATTTTGCTTCTTGGGGTGCATCCTATTTAAATACTCATTAATACATTAACCAGGCATGAATTTGTATCTGTTTCATTTCCAATATGAGCTTTGCTTCTGGCACTTAAAGCCAGAGCAACTTAAATTTATGTACAGTTATACACACACACAAACACATGTACACAAGAAAGCATACTTATATCCACTGAAGCTATGACTACCTAAACAGTATGCTTAATAAATACTTCTAAACTTCGAGTACCTCAGATTGAACTTGTTTATGAGCTTCTAACTCCTCTTTCCCCCACTTATTTTTTTATTACACATACTAATTGTACAAGTTAGTGGGTTTCACTCTGATGTTCCTATATATGCATATATGCTGTTTTGATAACGACCACCTTCACTTCTACTCTCTCTTGCCCTTCTCTCTCTCCTATCCCCTTCCGCTTCACTAACAGCACTTCTTTTACATTTAGGCTATCTATTTTTCCCCACTTTTACATGTGAAACAATATTGAAACTTGTCTTTCTTTGTTTGGCTTCCTTCACTTAAACAGATGATTTCTAATTCCATTCATTTTCCTAAAAATTATGTAATTTCATTTTTCTTTCTGGCTGAAAAATAATCATAAATGTATAGATATAGATTTACATGGTTAAATGGAATCCAAATGCAGGTTTGTGTTTCCCTGAGGGCTAAAGACATTAAGTATTTTTTCTTGTATTTTTGAACCATTTTTGTTTCTTCTGAGAAGAGTCTCTTCTGATTGTTTGCCCATTTTTGTTGGATTATTTGTTCATCTTATGGTAAGATTTTTAAGTTCTTCATATATTTTTGATAATAAACCTTTGTCAGATGAATAGGTGACAAAGGTTCTCTTTCAGTATATAGATTTTCTGTTAACTCTCTTAATCATTTCCTTCACTGTGCCCAAGTACCTTAGTTTGATGTAAACCCATTTGTCAAGTCTTGGTTTCCTAGGCTACTGGAGTCCTATTTAGGAAACTGTTGTTTGGGCAAATATCTTGAAGGCCTTCTACTCTTTTCTTCTAGTAGTTTCCAAGTTTTGGATTTCACATTAAGATCTTTGACATATTTTGACTTCACTTATGTTCCAGCTGAGAAATAAGTTTAATTTCAAAATACTGCATCCAAATCCCCAGTTTTCCCAGCACCATTTACTAGAGAGACTGTATTTTCTTGAATATATTTTCTTGCACATTTGTTGAGAATCAATTGGCTGTAAATTATGGGTCTGTTCCTGGGTTTTCTACCATGGTTCATTGGTTTACAGGACTATTTTTATGCTACTACTATGCTTTTTTGTTACTATGACTCTATGGTATACTTTGAGGTCAGATATTTTGATGCCTCCAGCATTGCCCTTTTTGCTCAGAATTGCTTTGGCTGTTCAAAATCCTTGTCTTTTCATGAGTTTATTTTGTAGTGAGCTTTAAGATATTTTTCTTAGTTCTATGAAGAATGTCATCTGTATTTTAATGGAAATTGCAGATTATTTGGGAAGTACAAGGTTTGATAAAAAATAATATGTTTGAATTTTTGAAAATTTACTTCAGTAAGAAACACATTTTCATTGATTCCCCTCAGAATACTCCCCCTCACTTATCCAAACATTCTTGCCACATTTTGAAGTAATTCTGAAAATCCTTCTTTATTAATGTCTTTATGAGGTATGGTAAAAAGAAAACGGTGAATGCTTCACTGAGTGTCACCCACCAGAAAGGCAAGCCCACAAAACAAAATAAAACAAAACATTATGATGTGTCATCATCCATTGTATTCATTGAAGTTTGCATAGCATGAATTTTGGTTTTTCCACAAGGCTAAAATGAAGATCAAAGTTTAAAAGGCTGTGAATCAATTTAGGACATTGAGGCAGCCATGAGGACAAAACTAAAAATGTTCATGACAGGACTTCTAGAACTCCTGTGGAAAGTGGCAAGAAAAATGGGAAATGTGTGTTCAAAGCAAATGAAATATTTTGAAGTGATTAATGGCAATGTGTCTTTCACTGTAACTTCTTAAAATTTAAATATGGGCCATATTTTTCTATTACATCTCATGTAGACATGTTCACAGTATTAATTATTGGAATCCATGAACATAGGAAGTCTATCATCTAATTTTTTTCAGTTTCTTTCTTCACTATTTTGTGATTGTAATTGTGGAGATCTCCCATCTCCTTGTTAGGTTTAGTGTTAGTTCTTTGTTTTTGTTTTTGAGATTACTATAAATGAAATTGATTTCCTGATTTGTTTCTCAGAGAATATGTTATTGGTTGATGAAAAGCTACTAATTTTTGTATGTTGATTTCGTATTCTGGAATAGTTAAATTTGTGCATGAGTTTTAAGGATCTTTTGGTGGAATATACCAGATCTTCTAAATATACAAATGTGTCATCTGTGAACAGAGATAATTTATCTTCCTCCTTTTTTACTTATGTCCTTTTATTTCTGTTTCCTAACTGCTCTGGCTAGCATATCAAGTACTATATTGAGTGGTGAGAGTAAAAAGCTTTCTCTTGCTCCTTCCTGATTTTGATGGAAACACTTTCAGTACCTCTCCATTCAGTAAAACGTTGACTATGATGTTGTCATATTTATTCCTATTGAATTATAATCCTTTTTTTTCTATTACACAATGTAAATGTTCATTATTTACCTGTTTAAAATTCTTGTATCAGTTTATTTTGTAATGTTGAGTTTAATTCCAATTATACTTCATAGTATCACTTCCTTGTGGCTTCTCCAGCACTAATTAGTGGGCATTTACAGTGCATACTGTGTCAGAGCCTGAAGGTCCTGTTTTCTCTGTAGATCTCACAATTTTGGGGTCCCTATGGTAGTTCAGCCTGGTCACTCAGTGGAAAATATGGGAGGCACAGTCTGTAGGTATTCCTCAATACTGCTAGCAATTTGTAGTCTATTATGGTATGGAAGGAATCTGTGCTGAAGTGCCTTGTCAGTGTGATGTCTACAACTTTTGTTATTTCTTCCTGCTTTTACTGTGGAGGTGAATGTCCAGGAGTTGGTCTTTAGCACTCCCCATTTTTGTTTAGTCTGGGCTGGGTCATCAGCTGAGACTTTTTCTTCTCTTGATGTTATGTTGAACTATTCATTAAAATTTGAGTGGATTGGGTCATGAGCAGAGTGAGGTGCAATTTTGCTCTGCTTGTCTCAGAGTGTAGCATAGAAGCAGAGCGTCCACCCTGTTTGCTGAAAGTACTGGACTAGATCCCCAGTGCTACACAGAAAGAGGAAGGGAAACAACAGTAATGACAAAAAATAAAAACAAACAGTATTAAGAAGCAAAGTAGAGATCAGGTAAAATAATAACAACCACAATACTCACACTAAGAATAACAGAATAAAAGGAACTAAAAATAATATGGAACAGACTGTTGGGTTTTTTTTCTTCCAGTGGTATGGAGAATCAAGCAAATGTTGGGTCACTAAAACCTGCCATTTCAAAACTCCCTCCAACTCTTCTTTGAAATTAAACATCTGACACTGGACTTTTGGACATTGTTTGCATATTTGTTCCTTCTGGCATCTGATTCTCAATTATTCCTAATGAATTTTCACTTGTCTCCTTTCTGTGTTTCTTTGCAGTTGTTACTGCAGAAATTCCTGTCCTGCTTCTTTCTGTGCTCTTAGCATCCCTGAGATAGTGATTTAAATATACAATCTCAACAGCAAAAATGACTTCAAAATTAAAAATTGGTTGAAATATTAATCATGTGCATTTCTAAGGAACGCATGATATTCAAATTGGGAAAATATTTAACAGTAAAATTTTAGTTTCTACAGCTACAGTAGTTTGATAGTGGAAAAGGAGAGTATGTTAGTCAGTTTTCCATCACATGACAAGCATCTGAATTAAACATTTTAAAGGTGGAGAGAGATTTTTGGCTCATGGTTTTAAAGTTTCTTAGATCATTGGCTGTTTCTGGGCCTGTCATAAGGAAGTACCTGGTGGTAGGAGGGCAAGGTAGAGAAAGGCTCATTATACACAGGCAGAAGAGGGTGGGGAGAGAGGGAGGGACAAGGAGGTACAGGGGTATGAGCTGGAGGGCTTCCTCCTTCCGCTTTTGTTTCATCTGGTCCCCTGGCTTATTTTATGGTGCTATCCACATTCAGAGTGTGTTTACCTCCTCAGTTCAATGTTCCACATGCCAATTATACCTGTAAACATTCATAGAAACATCCAGAACTATGCTTTCCTCATTTCCTAGGCTTTTATCTAAAGGTTCACAATCAAGATTAACCATCACAAATAGTGTCTCTAGGGTGAGAAACTGAAAGTGTAAATAAGGACTAAGAGGTATAGTAGATAACGTGAAATAGGAAGAAGAGGGGCGAAGGGGAAGGGGAAGTGGGAGTGGTAGGGGAAAGGAAAGAAGGGAATGGAATTAATATTAGAAAATGAAAAAATGGAAACAAAATCTTTGTAAATAGGGAGGGAGGGCAGAGAAATGGGAAAAAAATAAGAACCAAGAGAGATTACGTAAAGGTGCAAATTTCCAATGATGAATGTCATTATATTATACACCTAAAATGTACCAATAAAGTTTTAAAAGACGATTAACCATCACAAAAAATAAAACTCTGCTAGTGAAAGAATATCCAATATGTAGTTTTTCTAGATGATTTGAATTCATAAGTAAATCTTTTTTCCTAGAGGAAATCGTAAACTCAGATGGTTTCATTGACTCATTTTATACTATATTTAAGAAAAAAGTAGGAACAATTCTACTTGACTCTCCTGCAGAAAATAGAAGATGGAGGAACACTTATCCTGTAATCCTGTAATTTTAGAAAACTAAGGTTATTCTGATATCAAAACTACACAAAAACAGTATGTGAAAATGCATCAATAGACCAACTTCCTCATGAATATAAATATATATATATATACACACATACACATCCTTACTAAAATATGAACAAGTCAAATAGAGCAACTTTAAACTATACAATAGTAAATCATGAACAAGTGAAGTTTATCTCATGATTTCAAGATTGGCCTAACCTTTAAAAATTAATTGATATAATTCTTACTGACATAAGAAAGGGGAAAATGTGATCATTTTAGTATGCACAGAAGAATTATTTGACAATGTTCCACTTTCATTTGTTATAATCAAATCTATCACAGTATGATAAAGGGCATCTCTGAAATATCTACATCTAACATTTTAGTAGTAACAGAGTAAAAGTTCGTTTTAATATCAGGAACAATAGAGCCACTTTCATTTGGATTTGTATGGGAGGTACTAACAAATGAAAGAAAAGAATTAGTCTCCATATCTACATGTTGTGAAAATTGCAGATTTGATCAACTAAGGATCAAAAATATTCCAAAAAGTAGCTTCTGGGACTAGAGTTACAGCTCAATGAAAGAACAGTTGTCTAGCCATGTGCCAGACCATGTGTTTGATCCACGGGGATGTAAAAAAAATGAAGATGTATTATGTTCATGTACCAGTTCCTTGGATGAATGTGATCACTATGTACTGGAAATGTGTACTAATAAAATTTTTTAAAAATTAAAAGTTTTTAAAAAGATGTATATAGAGTTTGGTAAAAAATAAATGAAACAGTGTTTATTTGTAGACAATATAATCATGAACCTAGAAAACCCTAGGGAATATATGAAGAAATCTGTTTGAAATAATGAGTAAAATTAGGGAAATCACAGGAAACCAAGTTATGATATATCATTCATATTTGTTTCTATGTATCAATAGGTAGTTTGAAAACATAATTTCCACCCAAAGCCAACAGTAATTTTAGTAGGTATTTATCTGATTATTTTTCAATGTATATAGTAAAACAAATTATGGGGAATAAAACAAATTGAAGGACTTAACATTACCTATTTTCAAGACATCTAATGAGTCTATAATAAAGATACAATTGTGCTAATGTCAGTATAGATAATCAATCAATGGAAAAGTATAGTCTAAAAAAGACTACATGTAAATTAAGAATCCTATAGGGAAATGATAGTCTTTTCAGCAGGTTATCCATCTAGTGTGTATGTGCATGCACACACACACACAATTATACCATATAAGAAATAAACCTCTTGTAATTATAAACTTAAACCTAAATGCTAATATACAGTTATATGTCTAGAAAAAAATCACAGAAGAAAATCTGCATGGCTAGAGATTAATAAAGGCTCATTAGATAGGGGACAAAAAGCACACACCATAAAATAAAGAATATTTTGATTTTTAAAATTTATCATAAAAACAAAATGTAAGCTGCCAACTGGGATGTTTGGAGCAAATATTTGAAAAGGACTCAAGTCTAAATATATAAATGATTCATACATATTACTAATTAGATAAAAACAACTCGAATGACTAGATACTGCATACACATATAATCACTAAATGTGTGAATAATTCACAAGCCTTTGAAAACATTCTCAGTATCATTTATCTTCAGAGAAATGCAAATTCAAAGCACCATAATGAAATATGACACCACATGTTGGTGAGAGTTGAAGCAATTGAATCTCACATACATTGTTAGATTGTTCAGTAAATTGTATATTGCCACTTTAGCAAATATTTTGGTTGTATTCTTTATTAAGTTGAACAAACACCTATTCTATTATCCATTTGTATCCTATTCTATTGCCCATTTGTAGATATGTAAATAATTTTCATAATCTAAATAGATAGTACAAAAAAAATAAAACTAAATAAATAGTACAAACATTTTATAATAATAAAAACTAGAAATGGCCCAAAGGTCCACCAAAGGTAGACAGACAGACTACAGTATATTCTCCAAATGGAAATTGGTAAAATCAAATTTAAGATAGAAATATATAGGTATATATATACACACAAAGTAATATTGACAAACATTCAAAACCTTCTGCTAAGTTTTAACCCATATACAAAAAGTCTATGCTATATCATTCTGTTCATATGAAATTTTACATAGTGATCTAATATATAACATGTGGTGTCAGAAAGGGCTTTAATGGTCTCCTGGTGTCCCAAATAGGTGACACCAGGACAGGGACCCAGAAAAATTTGGGGGTGATGGAGTCACACTATAGACTGTAATGTTTGAAACGTGAGTGAATATGTTGGTAACCTTTAATAAATGGTACACTTAAAATTGATTTGCTTTGTTGTATGCAAATTATACCCTAATAAAATTTTTAAAAATGAAATTCAACATGGAGATTTCTCAGGCAGCCCCATCTAAAATTTTTACTATCTATCCCTTTCCAAGTGATACTTACCTGCCTCCGCTGGTTTTTATCCTTAAAAGTTTATACAAGCTGATTTGTTCTATATTTTACTTAACTCTTCCTTATCTGCATAATATATTAGAAATTCTTTGAAGCTAATAAGCTCAGTAGTAGTTGAATAAAAACTTGATATGGAAGATCAGCTAATAAAATATCAGGAAAACTGTTCTTTATGCTAGATATTTGCAGTTAGACTATTTGCCTAACTTTTTCTTAGATTTTATTTGTTCCAGGAGGATAAATCCTACAATCTTATACCAAAGCATATTATCCTCTACTGATTATAAGACATTTCCTTTGCATATCTAGAGATAAAAAAATAACAACAAGAACAAAAAAAATTTAAAAATGTTCAAAACAACTGGTCTTTTCACACAAGGTTTTGTTTTAGACTCCTTTCACCACATGGTTCTCAGGATAGAAGACTGGGTCATATGATCCTGCTTTGTTCTGAAAAAGAAAATGACAAAGAGCATGTATAACCTTGTCCATCTTTGCAGTATTTTGAAGGGCTTAGTACAGTCACAGTATCTCCTATTTAGTGACCCCTTGATATTTCTTGGAATGACTCCATTATTTAGCTACAAAAGAGATAAACTTTCCATTCATTTTACGAATTTTAAGACATCTTTATATCTACAGTCTTTAAGTAGTCAACAGCTCTTTAATTGAACATCAGAGCATAACACAGTAGGAAAATTTTGCTTTGATCTTGCTTGTGAGAGACATCTCAGTTAGAATGTGAGTTATACCACCTCCCTTGAGAGATATTAACATCTTTATGAGTTAGTTCTACAATGTTCTCATCTGGAAAATGAAGAATCAATTGTGGAGGCGTCATATACGTGATCCAGCAGAGGGTTGCTTAATAAAATCAAAAAGGCTTTCTGTCAGTAGGTACTCAGGTGACACATAGCCTCAGCTAAAATAAATTATACAATCTGAAATTTATTAGCTTTTTTAGCAATGAATTGATAACAGTGCAGCTTTAGGTATTGCTCAGTGAATACGCTCTCCCTGTCTTCCCACTCAGCATATGTGATTGTCCTTTCCTTGGGGTTCATCTCATTGTTCCAAGGTGGCCATTCCCAAAATCATAAGCACATGGCAATGTCAGAGGAAAAGTATAAAGGTCTGTCTGTGTACTTTTAAGAAAAAAAGCATAAAACCCAAGAAATTTGCAATGCATTAGTCAGATTTACATTACTCTTCCAGGACTAAGCAAATCACTGGACAATGGGAATCGTTCCTATGATCGTTTTCCACTAACCAACATTCACCATATTGGGCTGGAGAGGAGTTCATCAGCCCATCATGTCCTTTGGGAGAGACCTGTCCATAACACCCCCTCCCCATATCAAGACTCTGTTGAAAGGGATGAATCACCCTGTTGTGTAGGAAATGAAAGAGATATTTATTTTTAGGTAATTTGTCATTATCTGATGTCTGGTAATAATGTTATTGCTCAGCAGAAATTCAAATTGTTTGGCACATTGATAGTGTCTTCATCTTTGTAGGCGGCAGAAATCTGTGAGGTATGTCTTATGGAGGAAATCCAGTTCTGTGGAGAGAAATACTGTATTTATGGGTCATTTTTTTTCTGACCCTGACTCCAGGATTTTATCATTGGAATGTTGCTTGGTAAACCAGAAATTTGAATTCAGAGTTGCCACATAATTGTAAGGAAGTTTTCTCTCCCTCTGGTGGCTTGATGATATCCTTAAAAATACCTGAGCATTAGCACAGAGGAGGCTTCCTGGTCAATGTGCTGCAGCTCCCAGTGCAGTGTAGGAGGCTTCCGGGGAAACCTACCCCTCCTGCTAGCACAGAGGAGGTGAGCCTCACAGGTGCCAGCAGCACCACCATGCCCACCGCCGCCTCCCCCAACACCCTCCAAATGAGAGGACACATAAACAAGCCTCAAAACCAGACTTCCAGATCACTTACAATAACCCCAAGGGGAAATGAGGTGGAACACTCTGATACTCAAACACATGGACTCCCTGAACTAGGAAAAAAAGAGGATCTGGAAAAAATGAAATAAGAAATAATTTTCCACATAACAGCAGAGATTGTGCCCATAGTGCAAAACATGATTTATAAATCTAGAGAAGACACAGATAAAAAAAAAATAGAGGAGCTGAGGAACATGATGGAATCCCAACATAGGAAACAAATGGAATCCATAAAACAGATGCAAACAGATTTCCAGGAGATTAAAAACTCCATTGAAAGTCTACACAGCAGAATGAGCCAATGTGAGGACAGAATTTCAGATATAGAAGATAAGATTGCAATTAGTGACCAAGAAAAGAAAAATTGCTTTAAAATTGTAAGGGATCACAAGAAATCCATCCAGCAGCTGCTAGACGATGCAAAGAAGAATAACATAAGACTGATTGGAGTCAATAAAGAAAGAGGAGAAAGTGCAGATGACATTAAAAAACTGTTCACAGAAGTGATGGCAGAAAACTTCCCAAGCAGGGGGAAAGAACTTGACATACAGATAAGTGAGACATATAGGACACCAACTAGCCTTGACTAAAAAAAAAAATGTACACATAGGTATATAATTCTTAAGATTCCAGAAGCTCAACAGAAGAACAAAGTTCTAAAAGCAGTTAGAGAAAAGAAACAAATCACACACAAAGGAAATCCCAACAGAATCACAGTAGACTTCTCAGTGCAAACACTCAAGGTAAGAAGAGCTTGGAGTGATGAATTTCAAGCCCTAAAGGAAAACAGCCTCCAACCCAGATTGATGTACCCTGAAAAACTATCTTTCACAATTGATGGAGAAATAAGATACATTCATGACAAAGAGAAACTTAGGAACTTCATGAATACCAAACAAGCACTCCAAAAATTTTCTGACAAAATGGTAGGAAAAGACAATGAGGATCACAACCCCAGGAAGCCCAGCAGAATGAATCCACTGGGCACGACAAGAAATTAAAAGCAAAGGGGGAGAATCCACCAAAAAGAAAACATCATGACAATGATAAGTCAATACATATCAGTTGTAACAATCAATGTTAATGGTCTCAACTCACCAATCAAAAGAAATAGACTGGCAGAATGGGTCAAGAAGCAAGAAGCAACAATATGGTGCATACAACCAACACACTTAATTCAAAAAGAAACTCATAGACTGAAAGTTAAAGGGTGCAAAACAATACTCCATGTGACAGGAACCTGAAAAAAAGCAGGAGTAGCTATCCTCTTTGCAGATCAAGTGGATTCAAACCAACACTGATTAAGAGAGACAATGAAGGACACTACATCCTTCTAAAGAGAACAATCCAAGAGGAAGAAATGACAATCATAAATATCTATGTGCCAAACACTAATGCACCCAAATATATATAAAACAAATACTAATGGACAGGAAAAATTATATAAGCAAAAATACAATAGTAGTGGGGGGCTGCAATACCCCACTGTCACAAATAGATAGATCAACTAGACAAAAAACAGGAAAAGAAATACTAGAACTCAATTAAACTCTTGAACTAATGAAATTAACAGATGTTTACAGAGTATTCCACCCCACCAAATCAGAATACACATTCTTTTCAGCTGAACAAAGGTCATTCTCCAAAATAGACCACATGCACGCA